>QJNY01000560.1:0-49530 GCA_004155945.1 Monosporascus sp. mg162 | reverse complement strand
ACCAGATCACCTAGGTCCTCTGATCTGGATGATCTGTTAGATCAGACAGATCACGTAGTCACGTGACCTGTCAAGGACCCACCCACTATTGGAGCTCCCTCCAATACGAACAGTTAAGTGGATCGTAACATAATCCTGTCGTTTGAAATAGTAGACGCGATTTTTCGCGGTTTTTTACTTAAGATATTTAGGTATTTCCTTCTAGTTAAAAGCTTTCTACTTATTATAGGAGGGCGTAAATCGATAAAGTTAGCCTTCCAGTTGCCGACGTAGAAGTTTAAATATATATCTAGTAACGTAAATTTTTTTAGGCTGTATTCGGTAATAACATTATGTAACGAACCTGTCACATAACCGCCCGGAAGTGTGATCAGTATCCGAAATGGGTTCTTGATTTGCAGGTAACAATAAGGCGAAGAATGATTCAGTAGTCTGTTCGTTAAAGAGATTTGCGGACTCTTCCTCCAATCGCAGAACGCTGCCTTTGGTTGAAGACTTAGATTGATAGCTAAGGAGCGAAACTAAGTAGGTGGCTATTTACAAGGAAATATAAAAGTCTTATATGTTCTTTTCCTTCAGTATAACCTCCGTCTGGTCTTTATAGTGTCTCTGTGGTGTCTCTGTGGTATCTCTGTAATGTCTCTATGGTGTTTTTGTGGTATCTCTATAATCTCCGCAGAGACCATTCTTGGCACCGAAGTTTACCCGACCCGAGGTTATTCTCCTTTTAGTTTCTCGCAGACCAGACGAGAGATCTCAATCCGTAACACTATTCTCCTCCTTTCAAGATCTTTGTTCCCAAAGATAAAACAAGTACGTCTTTTTCGTTTTTCGTTTTCCTTTGATTAATAGTTCTCAGTTTAACATCATATCAGGTCCACCACGAAAACGCGCTAAATCTTCCACCGAAAGTCGAAAAGACTTAATCTTTTCCATTTCAGATTTTGGACACCTAGTTATGCCTTATAATCGTTGCAAGGGCTTAAAGTTGGAATGTAAGATGGCTAAGGGGCGAAAAAGGTGCCAGCACTGTTATAAGGCCAACGTGCCTTGTAAGGCCATTAACATTTCTTTGGAATCGTTACCAAACATCCGGTCCGAAAAGGCGCGGATTGATCGTAAGAAACAGGCCGCCGAGGAAGTACTGTTGGACTTACAGCAACTGCAAACAAAAGCCATAGCTAAGTTAATCAGGTTAAGCTGTTAACAAGACTTCTTACAATGTTAAGGTATAAAAATGATTCGCCGCGGGCTTCGTTTCATAGACGAATTAAAAGAACAAGAAAAATTAGATAGGGAAAAGGAAAAAATGGAACAGCGTCGTATGGAAACAAAACAAGCGCAGCTTGCTTTAGAAATAAATTCTACGGCAGAAACCTTTATTTCTTTCGATTGGAACGGCCCAGGGTTAAACCTGGATACCGGGCCGTTATCGCCTACGACCTTAGCCGCATTAGAGTCGGTCGGTCAGGATTTTGACGGTAAAACGTCTCAACCAGGTCCTTCGCGTTCGTTAAGTACTTAAAGGGTTCCCAAATGTTTTCCTCGTATAAGTAATCCTTTTATTTGATCAAATATTGGACCTTGTCTTTAACTACCCTAAAGTCCAGTATTCGTTTAACTTCGTACTCATCGTCGTCTTTTTCGGTTTCCAAACTAGTTTCTAGTAAAACATTCTTGGGTACGGGTTCAAGCAAAGAAATATGGAAAACAGGGTATGTTTTCATCGTTTTAGGTAGTAACAGTCGGTAGTTAGTTTTGGAAATAACTTCATCGATCTTGAACGAACCAAGCTTCTTAAAATCGAGCTTATTACTAGGTCTTTTTATTTTGATTTAAGAAATGTTCGAAGTCGCGTTTTGTTTTTAGCGTAACAAGTAAACTTTATCTCCTCTCGACAGAATTAGTCCTTCAATTCTCTTCCTATTTTAATACTGGGTCATCCTTTGTTAAAAAAATCGTAATTTATTCTATAGGCGGACCTGTACTATTTAGATTTCAATTGCTACCGTTTCTGCTCGAAAATCTTTCGCGGTTAATTTTGGAGCTTTATTTAATGGCTGTTCTAGCCGTTAAGTTTCTGCTTCGTAGCCATATACTTCTGTATAGGGAGAAATACCTATATTTTCGTTAATAAATGTATTATAAGCTATTTGAGCTAATGAAAAAAGTTTAATCTAATTATCCTGCTGGTAGTCAATATAATTTCTCAAATATTGTTCCAATATTTGATTTAAACGTTCTGTCTGTCCATCTGTTTGTAGGTGGTATGCTGTAGAAAATTTAAGCTTAACGCCTATTTGCTTGAAAAAGCTGGTACCAAATTTTAATATAAAAAGTTTATCTCTGTCTGAAATAATTTTTTCTAGTATCCTATGTTTGTCAAAGTAATATCGAACAAAGGCATAAACTAGTTGTTCTACCGTTGCGTTTTCTTTAAAAGGTAGGAAGTATCCATATTTGGTAAATCTGCCAATGATTACCCATACTCCATCATATTAAACTTTAGTGACGGGGTTTTTTGATAGGGGTAAACCGGTAATAAAATTCCAAGTAATGGTGTTCCAAGCCTTTTCTGGAATATCTGTAGGCTGTAAAAGTCCGTAAGGCTTATGTCGGGCTGCTTTTACCTTGTTGCAGATATTGCAATCCTTAATTACCTATTTAACAGTTCGTCGAAATCCTAGAAAGTCGTACTTTTCCTGTAACCGTTTAATAGTTTTAAAAATGCCTTAATATCCGTATAACGGATCTTCGTGGAATTTTTTAACGAATTGCTTTTGTTATTCTCGAAGGATGTAAATTTTGCCATGGTACAACAGCTTATTTTCAGGTTGTCTATCCAATTGTTGCATTTCTTTTTGCTTTTCCTTATTATAGAAATTTCGGAATTTCGTCAACAGTTCTAAAGTAGGTTGCTTCAGTATTTTACACAACCATAGGGTGCCGTCTTTAGTCTGTTACAGCACTTACATCCGACGTTTTGGAACCTTGGAGTCGTAATCTCCTTTACGACTTAAGATGTTTACTTAGATATTTTCTTTCCCCTTAATATAGTAAATTTGGAAATTGTATTTCGATAAAAAAATCATCCAAGTTTCGTAGCATTTGTTTAATTCTTGGGTCGTCATAAACCGGGTAAAGCTTTTGTAATTTAAGTAAATGTTAAAAAGCTTTTTGGTTCTGCTAAGGAAAGGTTCCTATTTTTTAAAAGCGTTAATAATTGCCAGCAGCTCTTTGTTGTAGATCTTGTATCTAAGTTCTGCGTCTCGTAGGGCCTTAAAATAGTAAGCCACTGGGTACTACTTTCCATTATCTTCTTGTTGCTCCAGAACTGCGCCTAGAGTATAATCTAAGGTGTTTATCTTCAGGCGTTTCCTTTTATCGGTGTTGGGCAATTCCATTATTAGCGCTTTGGTAATCTCGTCTTTAAGTAGCTGAAAAGCTTCCTTAGCTTCCTTTAGAAGTTCGAATTTTTTTTCTGACATACTTCTTAATGGTAAGTTTCGTCAATAGTCTGATAATATCTCCATATCCCTTAATTAAATTGCGTACGTAACTCGTAAATCCTAAAATCTGCCGGATATCTGTAACAGTTGCCTTATCAGGGATGGGCCAGTTCTTAACTGCTTCCAATTTGGAGTTTTGAACTTGAATTTAACCAGAGGTAAGGGTAAATCCTAGATAGTTTAGCTTTTGCGTATGCTATACACTTTTAGCGGGGTTGATTCGGATGTTTGCTTTATCCAAAGCTTTAAAAACCTAGAAAACATGCTTCTTATATTCTTCCAGCATTTCGGAATAAATAAGAATGTAGTCGAGGTAGACAAAAACATATTTATCTAGGAATTTCCTAAGTATGATTATAATCAGGCGTTGGAAACTGGCGGGGGCGTTAGTAAGTTCCAAAGGCATCACTCGGTACTCGTAATACCCGTATATCGTTCGAAAGGCGGTTTTCCATTCTTTTACTTTAGCCATTCTGATACGGTAGTAATCGTCTCGAAGGTTTAATGCAGTAAACCATTTGGCTTTGCTTGCGTTTTCTCTTAAAATATTTATTAAGGTTAAGAGATAGCCGTTTGTGATGGTAATATCGTTTAGCTGCCTGTAATCAACTACGCGTCGATAAACCGGATCTCTATCTTGGTCGATTTTCTGCTTGCCGTCCTTGATTTTAGGTACCATAAGTACAGGGTATCCTGCAGGGGATTCGGATAGCTGAATGTAACTTCTTTTAAGGTTTAACTGGATGCTTTTCCATAAGGCCTTTGCCTTTTTTGGATTCATGTGGTAGATTTTGTAAAGCTTAAGGTAATGTCCTTCTTTAATGGGTATGCGATGGTTCCATTATCCGTACGGAGGCAGCTCGTAGTTTTTTTTATCCTTGAAAAGTCGTTCGAAACGTTAGTACTCTAAGGGTATTGTACTGGCAAAGTCTGATACCTTGGCTTCTCGGATTATGTAGCAGACTTCTTTGGACCTTTTTTTAAAAGGAATTGATTTGTAATCCCAAAAAAGCTGGCGAGTTTTCTAGTTAATCAGTGGATTACTAGAATCAAGCCATGGCATTCCCAGGATAACATTATGGCCTGAAATGTCGGCGATATCCAACGTAAAATGCTCTTGGTATCCTTGGACCCATACTGGAAGTTTTTCGGTTTCTTTAAGGACTCGTCCGCCATCGTACTTGGAAAGACTTCTATTAACTGTACGTAATTTGTAGGACTTTAGCTTGTACCTTTAAGGAATGTGATATTTTTTAGCTACGGCTAGCGAAATAAAGTTGCCTTTTGCTCCAAAGTTAATTATGGCTCTGAAAGTTTGGCTTTGGTACTGAATAAGAATTTCAATCTGGCTTCGAAATCCTTTTCTTATTTCGCATAAGGTCTTGGCTTTTATAGCTCCTCGATGCCTTAGTTTCGAAGGCCTTTGTGTAACGAACCTGTCGCACAACCACCTGGAAGTGTGATCAGTATCCGAAAAGGGTTCTTGATTTGCAGGTAACAATAGGGCGAAGAATAATTCAGTAATCTGTTCGTTAAAGAGATTTGCAAACTCTTCCCTCAATCGAAGAACGATGCCTTTGGTTGAAGACTTAGATTAATAGCTAGGGAGCGAAACTAAGTAGGTGCTATTTACAAGGAAACATGGAAATCTTATATATCTTTTTCCTCCAGTATGTCCTCCGTCTGGTCTCTGTAATATCTCTGTAGTGTCTCTGTAGTGTCTCTGTGGTGTCTCTATGGGCTCCGCAGAGACCATTCTTGGCACCGAAGTTTACCCGACCCGAGGTCATTCCCCTTTTGGTTTCCCGCAGACAACGGAAGATCTCAATCCGTAACATCATTCCCCTCCTCTCAAGATCTTTGTCCCCAAAAATAAAATAGGTACGTCTCTTTCGCTCTTTGTTTCCTTAGACCATTAGTTCCTAGTTAACATCATGTTAGGTCCACCACAAAAACGCGCTAAATCTTCCACCGAAAGTCGAAAAGACTTGGTCTTTTTTATTTCAGATTTTGGATACCTAGTTATACCTTGTAAATGTTGCGAAGATCTGAAACTGGAGTATAAAATGGTTAAAGGGCGAAAAAAGTGCCAGCACTGTTATGAGGCCAATATACCTTATAGGGCCATTAACATTTCTCTGGAGTCGTTACAAAACATCCGGTCCGAAAAGGCGCGGATTGATCGTAAGAAGCGGGCCGCCGAGAAAGTACTGTTAAACCTGCAGCAATTACAAACAAAAGCTATGGCTAAGTTAATCAGGTTGAGCCGTCAACAAGACTTCTTACAACGTCGGGGTATAGAAATAATTCGCCGCGGGCTTCGTTCCGTGGACGAATTAAAAGAACAAGAAAAATTAAATAAAGAAAGGGAAGAAATGGAACAGCGTCGTATAAAAGCAGAACAAGCACAGCTTACTTTAGAAATAGATACTACGCCGGAAACCTTTATTTCTTTCGATTAAAGCGGCCCAGGGTTAAACCTAGATACAAGGCCGTTATCGCCTGCGACCTTGGCCGCATTAAAGTCGGTCGGTTAGGATTTTGCCGGTGAAACGTTTCAACCAAGTCCTTCGCGTTCGTCAAATACTTAAGGAGTTCCCAAGTATTTTCTTCGTATAGGTAATCCTTCTATTTGATCAAATATTGGACCTTATCTTTAATTACCTTGAAATTTAGTATTCGTTCAACTTCGTACTTATCGTCGTCTTTTCCGACTTCCAGACTAGTTTCCAACGGCGCGTTCTTAGGTACTGGTTTAAGCAAAAAAATATGGAAAACAAGATATATCCTTATTATTTTGGGTAATAACAGTCGGTAATTAGTTCTGGAAATAACTTTATCGATCTTAAACGGACTAAGCTTTTTAAAGTCGAACTTATTACTGGGTCTTTTTGTTCTGATTTGAGAAATATTCGAAGTCGCATTTTGTTTTTGGCGTAATAAGTAAACTTTGTCTCCTTTCGATAAAATTAGTTCCTTAATTCTTTTTCTATTGTAATACTGGGTTATCTTTTGTTAAAGGAATCGTAATTTATTCTGTAAGCGGACTTATATTATCTGGATTTCAGTTGCTACCGTTTCTGCTCGAGGAGTTTTCGCGGTTAACTTTGGAGCTTTATCTAATAGCTGTTCTGGCCGTTAAGTTTCTACTTGGTAATTATATACCGTTATATAGAGAGAAACACTTATATCTTTATTCGTAAAGGTATTATAAACCACTTGAACCAATGGAAAAAGTTTAACCCAGTTATCCTGCTGGTAGTTAATGTAACTTCTTAAGTACTGCTCTAACGTTTGATTTAAACGTTTTATCTATCTATCTGTCTGTAAGTAGTATGCTGTCGAGAATTTAAGCTTGGTACCTATCTGCTTGAAAAAGCTAGTACCAAATTTTGATATGAAAAGCTTATCCCTGTTTAAGATAATTCTTTCTGGTATCCTATGCTTGTCGAGGTAGTATCGGATAAAGGCGTAAGCCAGTTATTCTGCCGTTACGTTTCCTTTGAAAGGTAGAAAGTACCCATACTTAGTGAGTCTGTCAACGATTACCCATATTCCATCGTATTGAACTCCAGTAACGGGGTCTTTTGATAGGGGTAAACCGGTAATAAAATCCCAAGCAATAGTGTTCCAAGCCTTTTTTGGAATATCTGTAGGCTGTAAAAGTTTATAGGGCTTATATCGGGCTGCTTTTGCCTTGTTACAGATATTACAATCTTTAACTACTTGCTTGACAGTTCGTCGAAGTCCTAAAAAGTCGTATTTTTCCTGCAATCGTTTGATGGTTTTGAAGATACCCTGATATCTATGTAACGGATCTTTATGGAATTCCTTAACGAATTGCTTTTGTTAGTTTCGAGGGATGTAGATTTTGCCATAGTATAATAGTTGGTTTTTAGGTTATCCATTTAATTATTGCACCTTTTTTTGCTTTTCCTTATTATAGGAATTTCGGAATTCCGTCAAAAGTTTTGGGGTAGGTTGCTTCAGTATTTTATACAACCGTAAGATACCGTCCTTAATCTGTTACAGCACTTGCATTCGACGTTTCGGAACCTTAAAGTCGTAATCTTTTTTGCGACTTAAAATATCTGCTTAGATGTTTTCTTTCCCCTTAATATAGTGGATTTAGAAATTATATTTCGATAAGAAAATCATCCAAATCTCGTAACGTTTATTTAGCTTTTAAGTCGTCATAAACCGGGTAAGGTTTTTGTAATCTAAGTAGATATCGAAAGGCTTTTTGGTTCCGCTGAAAAAAGGTTCCTATTCCTTAAAAGCGTTAATAATCGCTAGCAGCTCTTTATCGTAGATCTTGTATCGGAGTTCTACGTCTCGAAGGGCCTTAGAATAATAGGCCACTGGATACTATTTCCCATTATCTTCTTGTTGTTCCAGAACTGCGCCTAGGGCATAGTCTAAAGCGTCTATCTTTAGGCGTTTCTTTCTGTCGGCGTTAGGCAATCTTATTATTGGCGCTCTGGTAATCTCGTCTTTAAATAGCTGAAAAGCTTCTTTAGCTTCCTTTGGAAGTTCGAATTCCTTTCTAACATATTCCTTAATAATAAGTTTCGTTAAGGGTCTAACAATATTTCCATATCTCTTAATCAAGTTGCGTACGTAACCCGTAAATCCTAAGATCTGCCGGATATCTGTAACGGTCGCCTTGTCAGGGATGGGCCAATTCTTGATTACTTTCAATTTGGAATCCTGGATCTAAATTTGACCGGGAGTAAGGGTAAATCCTAGATAATCTAGCTTCTACGTATGCCATACACTTTTGGCGGGGTTGATTCGGATGTTTGCTTCATTTAAAGCTTCAAAAACCTGGAAAACATGCTTCTTATGTTCTTCCAGCGTTTCTGAATAAATGAAGATGTCGTCGAGGTAAACAAAGACACATTTATCTAGGAATCTCCTCAATATGGTTATAATCAGGCGTTAGAAACTGGCAGGGGCGTTAGTAAATCCTAAAGGCATAATTCGATATTCGTAATGCCCGTATATCGTTCGAAAAGCAGTTTTCCATTCTTCTCCTTTTGCCATTTTGATACGGTAGTACCCATCTCGAAGGTTTAATACAGTAAACCATTTAACTTTACTTACGTTTTCCCTTAAAGTATTCATTAAGGTTAAAGGATATCCGTTCTTAATGGTGATATCGTTCAACTGTCGATAGTCGACCACGCGTCGATAAACCGGATCTCCATCTTGATCGATCTTCTGCTTGCCGTCCTTAATTTTAGGTACCATAAGTATAAGGTATCCTACGGGGGATTCGGATGGCTAAATATAACCTTTCTTTAGGTCTAACTAAATGCTTTTCTATAAGGCCTTTACCTTTTCTGGATTCATATAATAGATTTTATGAAACTTAGGATGATATCTTTCTTTAATAGGTATACGATAATCCCATTGTCCGTATGGAAACAACTCGTGGTTTTCTTTATCCTTAAAAAGTCGTTCGTAACGTTAATATTCTAGGGGTATGGTACTAGCAGAATCTAATACTTTGGCTTTTCGAATCATATAGCAGATTTCTTTGGACCCTTTCTTAAAAGGAATTAATTAATAATTCCAAGAAAGCTGGCGAACCTTCCAGTTAATTAGCGGATTACTAAAGTTAAGCCACGGCATTCCCAGAATAACATTATGGCCTGAAATGTCGGCAATATCCAAAATAAGATACTTTTAGTGCCCTTGGATCTATATTGGAAGTTTTTCAGTTTCTTTAAGAACTCGTCCACCATCGTACTGGGAAAGACTTCCATCAACTGTCCGTAATTTGTAGGACTTTAACTTGTACCTCTAAGGAATGTGATATTTTTCGGCCACGGCTGGCGAAATGAAGTTGCCTTTTGCTCCAGAGTTAATCATGGCTTTGAAAGTTTGGCTTTAGTACTAGATAGGAATTTCGATCTGGTTTCGTAATCCTTTTCTTGCCTTACATAAAATCTTAGTTCGCAAAGCTCCTCGATACCTTAATTTCGAGGGCCTTTACCGTTTTTTGACTTCGTAGTTCTGTTCGCTAGAAGGCGTTTCCATTTGCGGGCTTTCTTAACTGCGTATTTGATACACTGGTCGTCCATACAAATATACCACCTTCGTTGGCCAATCTGGCATCTTACTTTAATGATTTTTACTTCTGACGTCTGGAAAAGCTTCCGATCCGAAGTTGAGATTTCTGCAGGGCTTGCTCCCATATCCAGAAATTCATGCATTAAGTACAGCATAGGGGTATAACATAAGCAACCCTAAGCAATAGCTCTTCGGCTTTGATCCGAATCGGGATGCAAATAACAAGATCGAAGGTATTCGGGCCATCGGGGAATTTCGATACATCTATAGTCGTTATCAGGCTCTATAAGGGTTTCTTCGTCCCAACCGGGCCAATAATCGTTATCTTCCTTTGCTCGAAAATAAATTAGACAATCGTTATCGTTGCAGGCCGAAAAATGGAAAAGTCCGTACCTATTAACAAAGTCCCGTTCAGGGGCTTCGGTTTTGAAGTATACCACCCGTTCTGGGGGTTCGCTGGATTCAGGGGTTTTCTGCCCGTAGTTACTAAATTCTAGGCGCATCTGGCCATATTCGTAATATATTTCGCACTTCTGCACATCCAAATAACATTCGCATCTTAGCCTTATAGCTACCCTAGAGGCTGGTTATCCGGGATAATACTTGCAGGCTTTGGCTGTTTGATCTTGGCAAATCGGGCAACGCTCGTACTCTGGGTCGCCGTTTGGTTCATAGTAGGTCGTCGCGATGGTATATTCCTGCTGGAAAGAGGTGGAATTAACTTCTTTTTTTTCCTCGCTTTCACTGTCTATTTCTTGTTCGGCCGTTCGGACCTTCTTTTAAGGAATCCCTCCCTTTCTGAAGTTCCTTTTAGCTGGGGAACGACATTCGTTCTTATAGTGGCCTTTCTTACCACAGTTGAAGCATTCAACATTCGACTTGTCCTTTCTGGACTCCCTGGAAGTGGTATTTGCTTCCTTCTAGGTCCTGTCCTTGTTTTTGCTTCTTTGGGACTTACTGCTAAAGCTTCGATCGTCCCTTTTTCTATCGGATCTCTTTTTCTCCAAATACCTCTTAAAGGTACGTCGATCGGCAATGATAGTTTTGTCAATATAGTCCTGGAAGGGGCCAGTCTTGGGCACTTTATACACCTCATCCTTAACTTGTAATTTCAGGCCGTTATAAAAGGGATAAAACAGTGCGCTTTCCGGGAGATTAGAAACTGATACAAGACGATTAAATTTAGTCGCATATTCGGCTACTGACTTGGTTTGCTGGAAAAGGTGCAACTATTCGACCGCATATTATTCTCTGTCGGAATCTCCAAACAAAGTTCGCATTTTTTCCTCAAAATGTTCATAGTTGCCGAAGACATAATTAGTCAGGTCGGAAAATTAGTTAGGGTAGTTCACAAGATAGTCGTTCATAATAAGTTCGGACCACAAAAAAACTTTTCCGGCAAGCAGCTGAAAGATAGCTATCACCTTTTAATAATCCTCCGTCAGAAAATTCTTATAAAACTTAAGGTAAAATCTAGCCTAAACCAAGAATCCTTTTACATCTGTGGTACCGTCGTAAGGTTTTAGGGGGGTTAGCTTATAGCCTTTAACCTCTGGCATTCCATGATAAGCAGGGGGTGGAACAGTACTTTCGCGAAACTGATTCGCGCCAAATAAAGGCAATATCGAAGACCTTTGCTGTCGAGCGAGTCTGGCATTTTCCCTTTTTACCGCCTGAAGTTCAGTTATTAAGGTGCGCAGCTTGTCGTCAATCGTAAGTTCTTTTTCCTTGTCTTTCGGGCTATCGGATTCCCCTCCTTCCTTTAGTTCGTTTTCCTGGACCTTAATGGTTTCCTTAGGAGCCGGGGAGGATTGTTGCAGAAAAGAAAAAGGTCCTCCTTGAGACCGAGTAGTAGGGGGGGCCATGTTGCCGATTAAAGAATTAAAAAAAGAACTTCTTTAATAAGGGGTAAGATGTTTTAATCCAGATATTGATCGCTTACTAATAAGGGCGATCGGGTATATCGTTTGTCTTCTGAACGCCGTTCTGTGGTATCGTCTTCACTGGATTCAGGAAAGCTTGTGCCCAACTAGGCCTTGAACCATTCGTCGGCTATTAATTAAGGAGCTATCAAAATGTAACGAACCTGTCGCACAACCACCTGGAAATATAATCAGTATCCGAAAAGGATTCTTGATTTGCAGGTAACAATAGGGCGAAGAATGATTTAGTAATCTGTTCGTTAAAGAGATTTGCGGACTCTTCCCTTAATCGAAGAACGATACCTTTGATTGAAAACTTAGATTGATAGCTAGGGAGCGAAACTAAGTAGGTGCTATTTACAAGGAAACATGGAAGTTTTATATGTCTTTTTCCTCCAGTATGTCCTCCGTCTGGTCTCTGTAATATCTCTGTGGTGTTTCTGTGGTGTCTCTGTGGTGTCTCTGTGGGCTCCGCAGAGACCATTCTTGGCACCGAAGTTTACCCGACCCGAGGTCATTCCCCTTTTGGTTTCCCGCAGACAACGGGAGATCTCAATCCGTAACACTTTGCCGTTTTTTTGATTTCGTAGTTTTGTTCGCTAAAAGGCGTTTCTATTTGCGGACTTTCTTAACTGCGTGTTTGGTATACTTATCGTCCATGCAAGTATACTACTTTCGTTGGCCCATCTGGCATTTCACCTTAGTAATTTTTACATTTAACGTCTGGAAAGGTGCTCGATTCGAGGTTGAGATTTCTGCAGGGCTTGTTTTTATATCCAGAAGTTCATGCGTTAAGCATAGTATAGGGGTATAGCATAAGCAACCCTAAGCAATAACTCTTCGGCTTTGATCCGATTCGGGGTGCAAGTAACAAGATCGGGGGTATTCGGGCCATCGGGGGATTTCGATACATCTGCAGTCGTTATCAGGCTTTGTAAGGGTTTCTTCGTCCCAATCGGGCCAATAATCGTTATCTTCCTTAGTTCGAAGGTGAATTAAATAATCGTTATCGCTGCAGGCCGAAAAATGGAGAGAACCGTGCCTAATAACAGGGTTTTGTTCAGGGGCTTCGGTTTTGAGGTATTCCGCCCGCTTTAGGGGTTCGTTGGATTTAGGGGTCCTTTGTTTATGGTTGGGGCGCATCTGGCCATATTCGTTATATATTTCGCACTTCTGCACATCCAAATGATACTCGCATCCTAGCTCTATGGCTAACCTGGAGGCTGGTTATCCGGGATAATACTTGCAGGCTCTGGCTGTTTGATTCTGGTAAATCGGGCAACGTTCGTACTTTGGATCGCCGCTTGGTCCATAGTAGATCGTCGCGATGGTATATTCCTGTTGGAAAGAGGTAGAATTAATTTCCTTTTTTTCCTCGCTTTTACTGTCTGTTTCTTGTTCGGCCGTTCGGGCCTTTTTTTGAGGAATTCCTCCTTTTTTGGAGTTCCTTTTAGCTGGAGAACGACATTCGTTCTTGTAGTAGCCTTTCTTGCTACAGTTGAAGCATTTAACATTCGACTTATCTTTTTTAGGCTTCTTTGAAGTGGTATTTGCTTCTTTCTGGGTTCTATCCTTGTTTTTGCTTCTTTAGGACTTGCTGCTAAAGCTTCGATCGTCCCTTTTTTTTGTTAGACCCTTTCTTTTTTAGGTACCTGTTAAAGGTACATCTGTCGGCGATAATGGCCTTGTCAGTATAGTCCTAGAAAAGCCCTATTTTGGATACTCTGTATATTTCGTCCTTAACCTGTAACTTTAGGCCATCGTAATAGGGGTAAAACAAGGCACTTTCCGGTAAGTGGGAGGCTGCTGCAAGGCGATTAAATTCCGTAATGTACTTAGCTGCTGATTTTGTCTGCTGGAAAAGGTGCAACTTTTTAACGGCATCTTGCTACTTATCTAGGTCCCCAAACAAAGTTCGCATTCGCTCCTCCAAGTATTCGTAGTTACCGAAGATATAATTAGTAAGGTCGGAAATTTCGTTAGGGTAATTTTCGAAGTAATTCTTTATAATTGGCTGGAACCATAAAAGAATCCTTCCTGTAAGCAACTGGGAAATGGCCAACACCTTTTGATAGTCCTCCCTTAAGGAGCTTTCGAAAAACTTAAGATAAAGTTTGGCCTGAACCAAGAATCCTTTTACATTTATGGTATCGTCGTAAGGTTTTGGGGGGGTTAGCTTATAGCCTTTGACTTTAGGCATCTTATGATAAGCAAGGAGTGGAATAATGTTTTCGCGGGATTAATTCGCGCCGAATAAAGGCAATATTAAAAACCTTTGCTGTCGAGCGAATTTAGCATTTTCTCTTTTTACCGCTTAAAGTTCAGTTATCAAAATGCGCAACTTGTCGTTAGTCGTAAGTTCTCTTTCCTTGCCTTTCAGGCTGTCGGATTCTTTTTCTTCCTTTTCCGGTTCGTTTTCTTAAACCTTAATGGTTTCCTTGGGAGCCGGGGAAGCTTGTTGCTGAGAAAAAGAAGGTCCTCCTTAAAACCGAGTAATGGGAGGGGCCATATTGCTGAACAGAAAAAGAACTTCTTTAATAGGGGGTAGGATGTTTTAATCCAAATATCGATCTTTTACTAGCTAGTGATGGCGATCGGATATGTCGTTTATCCTTAAAACGCCGTTCTGTAATATCATTTTTATTGGGTTCAGGAAAGCTTGTGCCCAACTGGGCCTTGAACCATTCGTCGGCTATTAATCAAGGAGCTATCAAAATGTAACGAACCTGTTATACAACCTCCCGGAAATGTAATCAATATCCGAAATGGGTTCTTGATTTGCAGGTAACAATAAGGCGAAGAATGATTCAGTAATTTATTCGTTAAAGAGATTTGCGGACTTTTCCTCCAATCGCAGAACGCTGCCTTTGATTAAAGACTTAGATTGATAACTAAGGAGCGAAACTAAGTAGGTGGCTATTTACAAGGAAACATAAAAGTCTTATATGTTCTTTTCCTTCAGTATAACCTCCGTCTGGTCTTTGTGGTGTCTCTGTGGTGTCTCTGTGGTGTCTCTGTGGTGTCTCTGTGGTGTCTCTGTGGTGTCTCTGTGGTCTCCGCAGAGACCATTCTTAGCACCGAAGTTTACCCGACCCGAGGTCATTCCCCTTTTGGTCTCCCGCACACCAGACGGAAGATCTCAATCCGTAACACATTATTAGTTTAAAGTTAGATGGAAGGAATGGCAACATGGCATCCGCAACAAGCCTTGACATAATGCGTACACTTGTCCAGAAGCTGTAGATACGGTCGGCGAAAGAGAATACGATTGATTGGAATCAATTTGATGTGTTGTGGTTGAGTTATTTACATTGGTTGCTAGGAAGTGTTAAAATCCGCGCGCAGCTCGTTTGTGCGCGCAGCTCGTTTGTGTGGCACGTTACGTAAAAATAAGTTATAAAAATCAATTAACCGTTTCATATATAGCTTTACGCGCTAAGAAAACTAAATTCGACAACGATTTAATTTTAGGATTTTTCTTTACTTCTTAAATTTAATATATATAATGGGGCGTTGAGGGGGTGGTGCGTTGATGGGGTTGTTTGTCAGCTAGCAGGGGGTGCGCTAGCACCCCATATACGGAAAGGCTCCCTCTGATCGGAACATATAGATTCCGTGACTAGACTCCATAAAAAGAGGAGTGCGCGTTCTAGAGCGCCTGCAGCTAGTCATCCAATACAACACAACTGATGTCCCCTATATCTGACAGTGTTTGACTTATTGTTATGACCAAAGGGCTTGGCCCGTTGGCAGACGGTCGGATGGTGTGGGAGACATCTCCGACGTGGGTCTCGGGTCACGTGACTGGCTCAAAGGTCTCAAAGTGCTTGGCGCTTTGAGCCCCTTAAGCCTGCGGAAGGCTCAAAAGGCTCAACGGACTCAAGGGTTTGAGCCGCTTGAGCACCTTGAGCCAGAAGTAGGATATATATGCTTATTATTTCCCATAGGTTAGCTAGCACCAGCTTGCAATATAACTTGGTTACCCAGATCTACATCTTCTATTACCAGACGTAACTATCACCTTATTGCTCAGATTCCTACGATACCACTGCCAACATAAACCGTACGACTTAGGTTTAGTAGTTGGTTAAGCCATAGCCATCACACTTATATTAAAGGTTACGTTCGTAGCACAGGGCTGAAATAATTAACAATTTCGATATATTATTCATATTTCCAGATGCAGCCCGAAAGATAGCGATGCTTTAAGCTATAACTGATAAAGAAATCAAAAATCGGGCAACGAATTGGATCAACGCCGAATCGAAGGATGAGATGCTTGACGATAAAGAGGATTCGTTATTCGTTGCGGAAAAATGCGACATGCCTTAACGCTAGCTATATACATATACTTCAATACCAAGGACGTTTCTCAAGATACTCAAAGTCGTCCACGTATATTTACTAATCGCCATCCATATGGGAACATCGCCAGTTCCATTCATATATTTTTGTATGGTGGTGGATGGACGTCAATCCACTCCACGGGGGTGCTTCGTGGCGTGGATTCCATTGCTTCGACCTTGTCCACGGTTGCTTCCGCGAGTTGTGGGGCCCCGACATAGAGCGGTGTGGACGGTTAACCGTTTATGTGCGGCATATCATCATACACGTGTCTTTCCGTACCTTTCCGATTCTCATGCTGTCCTCCCCGTGTTCTCTTTAATGCACCCGTGCTACCATTGTTTAAAAGGCTTTGATGATGTTATTGGGTAATGAGGCAAGTTCGGATGAATCCGCTTTGGCCTTTGACCCTCGTCTATCGCTCGAATAGAACACCCATTATTATATATAGCTGGAGACCTATACTACACGATCAGTTAAATGGCATGTCCCCTCGATTCGCGAGAGCCGGCTTTCTCTAGCAGCAGGAGTAGACTAAGTCAGCCAAGACTCTTACGAAACTTGATGGAATATTGACGCGCGGCCAACATCGCCCGCTGCCATATCCATTCATTAATGGATCCTTTAATTGTATCACGAGCCAGCATAGTTGCACTCAAGGGCTAAGACTCATAAATAGGCTGCACATCGAAAGAATGTGGGTTGAATGATACGTTTGTAGGAATCTTAATTCGATATTGAACAACCCGAAGTCAGCTTACGCATCTTCCCATATTGGGGTGCGATCATCGACTCTGCGGCCGCCGCAGAATATAGCCCACTTGGCGCTATATCCCCGCACGGCTCTTTCGGATCTTACTACAGTATGCATAACGCTCCACTGATCGACGACCAGACCTTGGCGTCAAGGCAACGGATCCGCAGTGGCCCGTATACCCCATGGAAATCGATGAAAGGCAATAAAATAGTCTTTGCCTTCGTCCGGAATAAGGTTTCTTTTACGTAGGTTTCGGCCGCTAGCAGATCCTTCGATATAAAACCCTTGGCGCGAGACGGGGTTCTTTGCGATGTACCTATAAGAAGTCATGGTAATGCATAGTGTCAGAGAGCTTCAAGGGATTCTCCGGGAATTGCACAGCCCTAGGTCGAAAAACGGCACCCGACCCACTGACAGGATTACACTATGACGCGGATATCGTGCTTCGACACGGAAGAATACTCAGAGGTTAGCGGGTGGATCCAAAGGCTTCAGGAATATAAATAAGAGCTCCTGATCACACAATTGGAAATTACAATCTCATCATTCATCGACTCCTCAACCAAACACTCCCAGCTCGTCTCTTATATCAGAGTAAAGACAAACCAACCCACCGGCCAATCCAAAATGAAGTTCTTCACCACACTCTTCCTCGTCGCCACTGCGGCTTTCGCTGCTGCCAACCCGGTCAACGCGGGCTCCGAGGGACTTGTCGAGGCGCGGCAGTGCATTGGTAACGGTGGTGACTGCGGCAATAACCCCACCGGCTGCTGCAGCGGGTGTTGCAACTTCGGTCGCACCGGAGGCTTCTGCCAAGGTATGTCATCTCATGACCTCATGAGAATCTTGAACGCCTAGGCTGACAACGATAGCTTGTTAAATCTCCTTGAAGCTTGTGGCTCGGAGCTCTTTGACAAACCATGGGTTATGAGGTGGGCGAATGATGGGATATGGGGTGAAAGAGTATCTCCTTCTGCAATTCATACTCGAGGCGTCTTTAGGCCCTCATGGATTGCACCCTAGGGATTATGTAGCCGGTCTTTACCTTTGTCTCGAAACTAGAGAGTTTTGGAAGTTCGTCGGTCCTAGCTCTAGCTCAACCCATAGCCAAAACACATATTTGGACCTCCGGAACACATTACGTAAGTGATCACACGTCATCTTTATGTCAGAGAAAATGGTAAGACAGATTGTAAGGCAGGAAGCTAGGTGTTAGGTAGCAATAAACGTGACCATTAATGCCTGTCCTTCCTGACTCTCTGGGGGAAAGACACCCTACATATAGCTGGAGGACCCCTATCCGGAAGGTTCCACCGTATCCAATGTTAGCACCTGACACTTTACGTTTCCGTCAGCAGGAAGCGAATCGATATTAGAAAAGTCTGGGAGGTAATGAAGAGCCCGGATATCTTAATACATTTGATCGAAAAAAGACACAACAGCGACCTTTGAAGCAAAGGAACCCAGCCAAACGCACAATCCCGCCCCGACCGCATACACCCCCTCGACCCAGCTGAATATGATTTGTTGCTCCACCGGTCTCATATTGTAATCGATCTGCAAATGTCTTTGTTACGTAGTTCCCCCTAGTTAACGGACACCCACGCATGCAGCCGTACCGGCAACTGAGCGGCTGTGATGCTAGTTCTGTCGAATCTGAATAGCACGGAAACTGTGAGGCCCCACACCATGGTGGGACACTATTTCAGTTCTCATAAGGTACTTGAGCTTCATTTTGGTAAACAACCTGCTCCAACGTTGGTCTCCAAAAGGTTGGCGCTCGAGCCGTTATTTGGCTGGAGTTTATTCGGCTATATATGTCGTATTTCTACAACTAAACCACCCTCACCACGCTCGACGCTACCAGGTGGTATGATCGGGAGCTCGCTTTCCCTAAAAGCCGTTTTCGGAGTTGGCTTGCTTGGCATATTGTCTCCCGCCTGAGACCTGTAGCTATCGGGCTTACCGGACTACCATCAAGGTCATCGTTCGAGTCGCTCGCTACGATATCTGTCACAGTTAGGCTAATCGAGAGAAAAGGTTGCGTAAGATGTGGAAGCGTATATTGTCCTAGTTCATTCTGGGCTCTAGGGAGCAGTGGCTAGAAAGCTCTCTATATAGTGTGGGAGTACGAGAAATATGCGACAGCAGATGAGGCTACCCTGAAAGGTTTAGTATGTGAAAAAGTGCAGGATAGACTCAATCAAGAAACGATGAAATCTTAAGGTGTGTCGTAGGTGCATATATCGATGATTATTCAAGCTATGGACTTCCTGCAACGACGAGGGGAATCCAGGGCTTTATTTATGTGTGAATACCTGCATTATCCAGAAGATAATTCACATATTAATCCATATTCTGTATTATTAATTAAGAAATAAATAATGGAAAACTATGGAAAGATGTGGAAAGCTGCGTAACCTCTTTGCCACCTCGAATGGGGGTGGACCCACTTTTCCAGAAGAAGCCTCCAAATTCCTATAGGGAACCCGAAACAAACGTTATTCTAGGGTGCCGACCGGATTTTAGGCCTTGATGACTAACCAAGTTACCCCTTTTCTCGAATATTAATCTCTTAGTCGTGCTGTATTATCCGTATTAATGGGCTCTGGTACCGCCGAGAGAACTTCTAGCCTGACCAGAAAGTTCGCAATTTTTGGATGGCGGACGCAGAATGGGACGTCGTAAATTCGAGATATCTGGACTTTCCAGCATTTCATCCGCCTTCGTTTTTGGGATGATATCTGTGGTCTCGGACCAAGTACTCAGGCCTATTTCTTCAAGCTCCAGATGCTGCAGCTGTAATATCACGTTGGTCGTCCACTCCAAGTACGCGTATTGATTGTGTGGATTCTTCGATGGAGAAAGCTGGCTAGGGGGCCCAAGAGATAAAAGATTAAGGAGATGAGGAAGCCCGCAAGGAATATGAAGTAAGACCGAAAATGTCCATTGGTGTATAGCCTGTCGTACGAATAATTTGATGCCAGTTAGTGGTTTGTGTAAGTTACTGAAAGAAAATTAATTTGGCGTACCGGGGTGAAGGGTGTCAGGGAGTAGCGAGTCATACACTGGCTATTAATAATCTCTCGAGATCCGGAGTTGTGAAATTTCGGTGCGATCGAAGTAGGGCCGGATCAGTTGGGCCATAGGCCATATTAATGAACGCTGTCTGTGTAGCCGCTAGCCATAGATAGGGGTTGAAGCAACTTAACCGATCTCCACCGGTTGCGCAATTCGTTGTGCAACCGCCAAGCCCAATCCATCCATTCCGTTTTAAAATTTGTAGCGATTCGTTCTATTGAAGCTATCTTGAATTGCCTTTATGTCCATATTGAGTGGGCTCTAGCGTTACATATAAACTAGTGTGGCTGGTACAAAATACCAGTCAAGTATGACACCTCAATCTGGACTTTGCGAATTTCTATTGTTGTCCAGTCCTGAGCTGTTCCTGCTTTACCCTGAGCCAGGGTGATACCTCAAGTACTCTGGTGGGTCACTACTTTGCTGATGGAAGTCATACAGTGCTACCTTCTGCCTTGACACCACCGTCGCGGCCTTACCCAAGACTAGCTTTTGTAGGCCGCCCGCCCTGAACCGTGAGGCGATGGAGCTGGCATGCATGCAAAGGTCACCCGCTCGCCTGACTGTTGTCTGCTCCCCGTTTTGGCTTCCCCATGTCTGGCCACGTGGTATATTGGCTAGATAAAGCAGTGACGTTCCCTGTAACATTCTCGCCGCTCTTGGCTTTGCAACGTTAATTAGCCCCCAGCGGTCTGGTCTAGTGTGGTTATGGCGCTGAATCTTACTGGCTCCCAGAAACATCGGATTCGAGACATAATCAAAGATGGGTTCAAGAATGATGCCACCGCCGACACCGTCCACTGAAATATCCGATCCTTGAAACAAGCACGATCGGAGCTTCGATGCTTTAGCATCACCAGAGCGCTCCCCCGGGGGGAATAGGGTCAGACGACGTCGAATCATCATGCCTCCGATGTTGAAAGCACTGCTCGATCACTTCCTCGATAAGCACGACCTATTCCAAAACAAAAGCCATATGTCTGTACAACAAATTCAATGTTCTCGTAACCACTTCCAGCATTAATAGGACTTCAGCGTCGGCACGCTGGATCAAAAAAATGGCTCGCCGCGGATATGATTAGACTTGTGATACTTCGATACCCAGGAAACCCTCTTACCGTCCCCCCGAACGGGGTCGGACGTCTTCATGGTCGAGGTCACTAGACTACCTGCTCGTTGACCAAGAATACGAAAACTAAGACTCTGCCCGATGCACAGCCGATCGCGACTGTCGAGCCTGCGACGGCAGACTATCATTCGAGCCTGACGATTGGAGCAGGTCGGCCGGCTAGTCATATGTAAATATGCGAGTTAGCTCATTAACGTTGTTGTCCATATTATGGCCGACTTGAACACGACGGATGCTTCACCGCGTGGATTGTATTTAACTGAGGTTCCTTGACGTACATTGTTCTCCTTTAGAGGGTGTAACGCCAGCTTTTACATGCCGTAAGTCTGTTGCGGGGTCAAAGGCAAAGGACTATCGTCCCTGCGGCCAGGAAAAGATTTGGCTGGGGTTGGCTATATTTATTGCAGAGTGTGACGCTTACGTCCGAGAGTCTAGGGCCTGGGAATGCAGTGCGTGAGTTTTGCTCGCCGGCGGGTGCGAGACCCGAGACGGACCGTTTGTTGGCAGCTGGGACGAAGCGAAGAGAAAGTCTGACAGCGATTGCCTCTGCAGGTAACTAAATGCATAAGGCTTTGGTTCGAGATGCTGGATTAAAGGGTCGGTGCCGAGTGTAATGGTTAGGCGAGCAAACCTGGAGGAACTGTGCAGTGCATAATACACAGGCAAGTGCGAGCCAGAAAAGTTAGGCAGAATTGCGGGGAAAGGGTGTAACTAAATAGGTAATTTCTTCGATGCTTATGGCTGCTAGCTAATCAATGTTATTGAGATTCGCCAGGATGCTTCAGGCATCGCGATGTACTTGTTGCTATGTGTAATGTGTTGTATTTAATCGGTTACTGTTAGGATATGGTGCGGCTAAAGGAATTTGTTGGTGGGGGTCACTAGAGCAACGGCGCAGTGGGCGCGTTAGCCCCACTATTTGTATGTACGTAGCTAGACATTCGCACTTCCGCACCTTTCCCACATACAGAAGCAGAGACAGAACCCTAGATCAATCGGAACAACAGCATCTACCCCGAATTGCGACCCGTGTCTTCACAGTTACAGATACCAAGTCGTATCGTCAGTCCCGTATCCCGCTTCTTAACAGCTTTCGGAAACGGCGGACAATTTTTAAAACGGAGAAAATAGGCAGCAGAGTAAGCGATTGCCCATCGTATCCTATATAACCTAACAGTTTCGTTAACCGTCTCCAAACGGGCCCTAGAGTACGAGGGCGCCACGGCGCCGGCGCGTCTCGACATAACGGCCCACTCCTGTGGCTGTTGTTCAGGTCGTACCTTACCGAGTCCAAATACAGCGCCGCCCCGGTTCGTTTTCTTAACCCCGTAAAAGGGGCCTTCAGCTACACTGCCGGCCAGTAGCGCTATCTATCGGCAGCTATATCCTTGTTAGCGGCAAAGATAAAGTAGAAAGCGGGTATAGTTCAAGGTTCGGCCCGTGGTCTAGCGGTATGTTATCGGAGATCGACCTCCTCCGGTCCTCCACCTCTCAGCTAGCGTTTGCCAGTCGGCTCTTGCCCCGCGACCGTACCCCTCCGAAGCTTTGGGCAAAATCAACGGCAGAGCGCTCCTTCTCTTTTGGTGCACGCACGACTCCGTTCTGCCACGGTTCATAAAGACGTCCGGTTCTCGTAAGGGTTAAGTGAACGGTGTGAAGAAGGGATGCAGAGCCGCACGCAGCGAGTATTCCCAATAATTGCCAGGCCTATCTCATCGAGTCGGTGCCTCTTTAATATCATAAAACATCTTGGAACAATCTGGCATATGACGGTCCATTGCTCTTCAGCCTTCGAGCGCAAAACATTTTTTTGTCCCAGCCCGCCAAATCTGGAAATGCACCGCGCCATCCACTGATTGGCTTAGAATTGGATACTTAACCGCGCATTTGTTGGCGCCAGGCTCTGCATTAGACATTCTCGTCCTAGGTCGAACCTCAGCCCCCGAAGTCAAGTCGGGTTATCGCTCTCGTCCCGCAAATGCATTTGTGCTATTGCTTCCCTTCCAGCATACCTTTGTGTCCCATATGCAAGCCCTAACATGGATCCGACGTCTCTACGACCTAGTTGGTAGGCTCTACCCAGCTCTGTATCTCTGCCACGACGCCAACTAATTTCCATCGCACAGTGACGACCTCTGGGCCGCCGCCCTAGGCGTTCTCGACAACGGCCTGCGATCTACTATCGATTTCGATCGTTCCGACAAGCTAGAGATCGTTCGGGAGCTTCTCCAATCCGCCGATGCCGCCAAAGCGCAGTGTGCCTCCAAAGCCTGGCGGCTCCGAAGAAAGAGTGGCGCGACGGTCAACGTTCGGGACCTCTTTGCCAAAGTGGCCAGGTGGGCCGACCGTTTTAAGGAGATCGGCGATATCGCAGTCCAGTATGATCCCGCCCACGCCTCTCTGCCATGGGCCGGTGTCCGGTTTTTGCTTAAGGTGCGTCTGGTGCTTCCCTAGAGGACGCCGCTGATACGATATAGATTGCCGTCGAGGACTTTAAGTCGTACAGCTTCGTGCTCGAAAGCATGTCTAGCATCGCCGAACTTGTCTGTCGCTATGCGTTCGTCGAGGAGCTGCTCCTGCGATTCTCGACCGCGGAAAACGAGACATCTCCGCCTAGCGCCGCGAAGGAGCTCAGACGGGCCCTGGTGCAGCTTTACGCCCGCGTCCTGACCTATCTCGCCCGCGCAAGGGCGTACTATCTGCAGACTACAGCTAGTTGGTAGCCCGCTGCCCCTCGAGAATGCTGCTAACCTTTCAGAGCGGGTGTTGAAAAGCGCGCTCTTGGAAACTTCCGCTCTCGAGGAGTCTTTCAGCGCCATCGCCGCCGCGCAGAGCGAAGCCGACCGCTGCTTCCAAGTGGCCAGCGTGCAAGGTCCGTCATAAGCCTCGTGGCATTGTCATCGTGCTCATGTTAATAGGCCATCTTGACCGCCATAACCAGCTAAAGGCCGCCTTTTTGGGTCTCCAAGCTCCTCTAACTCGCTGGAGCGATGATTTGATAAAAGTCACGGATCAACTAGACAGTAAGCGGCGCTACCGTATACCTTGGCCCGGCTAACGCTCCCCAGAATCCAAGAGGATCAAGATCCTACGTTGGTTGTCGGATGAACCGTACCGCAAGCATCACCAGCTAACAAAAGACGGCTTTCTTGAGGGAACGGGCCAGTGGCTCCTTCTCGATCCAGTCTACGCCAGGTGGAAGGAAGAAAGCGCCTCATCCATCCTCTGGCTGCATGGCATCCCAGGCTCCGGCAAGAGCAAGCTCGTGTAAGTACCAAAGGCTCCCGGCAGCCGCAAACTAACACCGCCAGATCTCTCGTTGTCGAAGACGCCCTTGGCGCATTTCAAAATCACCAAAGCCCCCCTCCCGCTTACTTCTACTGTTCCCGAAATCCCGCCGAACCTAGGCGCTCGGATCCCGAAAGCATCCTCGCTAGCATTGCCCGTCAGCTCTCCTGTCTCCAACTTGGCCGTCCGCTACTCCAGCCAACGGTTGCAGCATACAACAAACATGAAGAAGAAGGTTTCCCCGCCGAGTCACTCAGGCTGCAGGAGACTCGTGGCCTCATCGTACAGCTTGCCGGGCATTATCCTACCGTCACAATCATCCTAGATGCTTTGGACGAATGCAATCCCATCACGCGCAAGGATCTCCTAGTTACTATAGAGTCCATCCTTCGAGAGTCGTCCTGCCTGGTTAAGATATTTGTTTCCAGTCGCGACGATCAAGATATCGTCTACAAGCTCCAGGGATACCCAAATCTGGAGCTGTCGTCCGATAGGAACTCGAGCGATATTACTAAGTTCGTCGAATCGGAGACGAGCCGTTTGATTAACGAAGGAGACATGTTACGATTCAGTTCCATCAAGCAGGAGCTGCGGCAGAAGATCATTCGAGAGGTCGTGTCGGGTGCAGCGGGCATGTAAGTGAGGCAATTTACGGGGTCCGACAGAATTGACAAAGCGCGACAGGTTTCGCTGGGCTAGTCTCCAGCTGCAGGCCTTGTGCGATCTCAAATCAGATGAAGCTGTGCTGGAGAGGATCGGACGCCTGCCGCAAACGCTTGAAGCGCTTTACAGAGAACTCCTGCAGAAAATAAACAACTACTCAAGTCTTGCCGACCGCCAATACGCAAGGTACGCGCTTGCCTGGCTCCTCTGTGCGCGCAGAAAACTCTCATCCTCCGAATTACTCGCCGCTGTTTCCCTGGCAGTTCCATCTCGGCACCTATTGATAAGCGACCAAATCCTGGACTTTTGTTGCAACCTCATCGTGCTCGACACAGAGCTCGACACCTTCCGATTTGCACACCTTTCAGTTCGAGAGTTCCTAGAAAAGCAGGATGAATATGCAACCGACCGTTCCAATGCTATGGTGGCAGAAAGTTGTCTGCTGAGCATGATGGGCTCCGCCAACGATCAATCGTCGAAATGCCTGCTTGCTAAGCTGGGGTATTGCTCTGATTCCGGGTGCAAGCTACTCCAACCATACTCATACACATTCTGGGCTCCGCATTGCCAGGCTGCTGCCGATGAAAGGCAGAAGGGCCGTCTTCAAGAGCTTCTTGTTAGTTTCTTGAAGAATGAAGTAACCAATGGATCCGCACTTTTTCTGTGGAATGATTACCTTGGAAATCTGCCAATGGAATTTGATTGGAAACTACGTCAGAAGTTACAGCACTGCCGCGCTGCGTCTCTACCGTCGATGTTCATCGCATGTGCCTTTAGTATGCATGAAATCGTTCAGCAAGGGAGGAAAGCCATCGCTGAAACGAAGCCGCAGAATGAACAAGGACAAGCCTGTTTGTACGTGGCGGCAAAATATGGAGGTTGCAAGGTACTAGGTATCCTTCTGAGTATCACAGTCGATGCCATTACCGAGGACGTGATCGAGGCTGCTGCTGGCAATGAAGTGAGTGGCGAGAAGGTAATGGCGCTTCTTCTTGACCGGTATGGAGACCAGGTCACGATTACCGAGGACGTGGTCAAGGCTGCGGCTGGCAATCTATAATGGAAAAGAGGTGATGGCACTCCTTTTCAACCGGCGCGGAAACCAGGTCACGATCACCGAGGACGTGGTCAAGGCTGCGGCTGGCAATAAAGTGAGTGGCGAGGGGGTAATGGCGCTTCTTCTTGACCGGTATGGAGACCAGGTTAGGATTACCAATAAAATCGTCTCTACTATTATAGGAAGGTTTGATAGTCAGGTGATGGCACTTCTTCTCGACCGGCGCAGAAACCAGGTCACAATCACCGAGGACGTGGTTAAAGCTGCGGCTGGTAATGAAGTAAGTGGCGAGAAGGTAATGGGGCTTCTTCTTGACCGGTATGGAGACCAGGTCACGATTACCGAGGACGTGGTTAAGGCTGCGGCTGGCAATTGCATAATGGAAAAGAGGTGATGGCACTCCTTCTCGACCGGCGCGGAGACCAGGTCACGATTACCGAGGACGTGGTCAAGGCTGCGGCTGGCAATGAAGAGAGCGGCGAGGGGGTAATGGCGCTCTTACATAAATTGCAAAAGAAACCTTTCGAAGCCGCCATTACTCATCAGGTATACCTCGCTGCATCTACTTGTGGACAAGTAGCTGTCCTTGGCTATTTGAAGAAACATTTTGCCGAGCGCCCTGTTACCGATGAATTTCTTTCCATTGCACGGTTTTACAATGCCGCCAAAACCGGTAACGTCCAGTCTATCACGCATTCTTTGAAAAATGGCATTTTTCCAGATACGGCCAATATCAGGAAAGTGACTCCTTTGTGGATAGCTGCATCGTATGGCCATGACAAAGTAGTCGACATTCTTCTGAAGACGGCGAATGTTAACGTGAACAGTTTGTCGGTATCAGGACGATCGCCAATTTTTTGGCCTTCTGCTCATGGCTGCGAAAATATCGTCTCGTCGTTACTCGAGGCTGGTGCGAACCCTGATTTTGTAGATAAGGAAGGACAAACTCCGATCTCGATGGCCAAAAATAACGGCCATAGCAACGTTGTACGGCTTTTGAGGAACTGGAACGGTGATAGACGTTGAACTCTCGGGAGAGGCCACGATAGATACCGAACAGGAGGAGCAATAGCTGATCTGGATATAGCTGTTAGCACTACCAAGACGGCCTTAATAAAATGCTAGAGAATTACCTAAGCTGTCGGAATTCAGGGATTCTGAATGATCAAACCCTATACGAAACCGGCCCGCGCTGATTATACGTTTCTATTATTTATCCCTTGATTAATAATGGAAATAATGGAATAACATGTGAAAATACGCTTATTTATCAGGTTATTCACGCATACATATAGGGCTGGCATTCCCCAAGCTGTTGCGGGAAATCCATAGCTTTCATAGTGAATTGATACATCAACGATACACCTTGAGATTCCCACTATTTCTGATTGAGTCTTCCCCCATACACTTTTGCTGGCAAAAGTCTCCTGCGTTCCCTAGGGTAGCCTCACCATCTGTCGCACTTCCTTCGCACAAATTCTTAAACAAGCTGGGAAGGTCGACTTCAGAATCTCGAGGCTGGATAGGTCGATAGGTACAGAATAATAGGAGGAGTGGGCAAAAGGCCGTAAAGGTTCATAAATTACATGCTAAAATGGGGGCAATGTAACTAGTTGCATACGCAATCTTAGGAATGGAGGGTAAGAATGCAGGTACACCCAAAGCCAAGTCTGTCTGTGTCTAGCGTTTCCTACGAAATCACGGGGACGTAGCGCGGCGCTTTCAATCAGCTGCGCCGATCGTCAGTATATTGTCCTGCCGCGCCGCCGTTTCGGGCGCGAGACAAGCCCGCCGATGTAGCCGGATGAAATATAGGCATCGTAGCGGCGATAACGGCGAAGGTAAGTCCAAGATTCAACGAACCGTGCGGACAAACACAAGAGCTCCACCGTCGGGCTAGGTACACCATTCCAACGAGAGATGGAGGAAGGCAGCCGAGTATGTACCTCACTCCCTGAGCGTTCCGAATGTACTTTGCCCCCTTACATCTGTCGACAGCACAGCGCAGGGGCTGGAGTGGCGGACTGGGCCATAGAATGCGAAATACGGAGGGACGAACGGTACACAGTTCCTCTCTGTCGCGCACCCAGGCGGCGCGTTTCCGACGCTTGCTCTGCCTAGGCGTACCTCTGTTCTACTCACGTCCCATGACGCGGTCACGCTGGGCAAAGTCGCGCACGCGTACCGGTGCTATGATCCGCATCCTGGCCTGCAGGGCCTGCCGCAAGTAGCATTGGCCTATGACTGCCTAGCCTCACAGCTCTACACAGTGCGTATCGCCACGTGGCCTGAGACGGGGCATTTAAAATGGCGGCAGGGTAGGCACCGCCCAGGCTTTGAATAAGTGGTCCTTACACACCAGCCTCATTGCTTTATCGGGAAAAGGGGTGAGGAAAGGGGCGCTGCCGGGCCGCCGTCGGGCCGCCGAAGCTGTCCAAGGTCCGGATCCGAGCACAGATTACTTTCAAGTACGGAGGTACTTAATTTTATAGGTAAAACTGTACCTATAGTTGTGTTCTTTTTACTGTCCACCTGGTCCACCGGTGGGTGGCCATTCATATACACATATCGCCCGTTCCACCCATATATTTTGTACTTTGCTGGAAGAACGTCCATCAACCCTACCTGGGTGCCCTGCGGAGTGGATTGCGTTGCTTCGACTTCTGATTGCCGCTACCCAGCTGCAAGCTGACGGCATCACCTAAAAATGACACCAGAGGGACCACCGGGTCATTTCATGAGTACTTCCCATGGATGAACAGCTTCTGGACCACCTCGAAGCCTGTCTGACGGGCACTTGCATCGTTCCCAACCCCGACGACCTGACCCAGCATGCCGGAGTAAATATTTGCGCCAGGTTTGATGCGGATAGCCGAAACCTTCTCAAGATACACATCAAGCTAGGTTGCAGAAGCTCGATAGGTAGTACAGCGAGATTACATCACTGGCTTGTGCCCCGGCAGTTTTCCTTGGTCCGACCGCTAAGATGAATGGCCTGGAAGAACTATGGGATAGCTTACCGCAGCGGCAGAAGAGGAGCTGGGAGAATAACTATCTACAGTGGCTACGGAAGACCTGGGTATGATTAGTCAAATAAACTATGCAGCCCAAATACGCCCTCACCGTTCCGAGTCCCGTCGCTACCATCGACTCGTCGAATTCCGTATTTGTCATAAACGCGGCAGCTTCAAAACCCAGCTCATCCTTTTCTGTATCATAGATGCGACAATCGTAGCGTAAGAGAAGCCTTGCTGGGCTCGGCCATACGCATCAATGGAATTCTTGTTAACTCTTACACGGTTAACGTGTAATTCCATAATTTCTTTAAAGCTCCCGCCGACCGCCCAAGAGAGTGCTTCACGCTCTGCCGTGCAGTGGGCAACCCTTCATGCTGGAATTAGAACGCGGAGGATTAAATCTGGATTTGAATCTATTTAGAACACGCGGGACGTCGGTCCACGTGGACCTTGCTGAGGAAACTTGGGATAACCCGAGGATTTACGCCGAAGGCTGGGACAAGCACATGTCATACTGCATTGCTTTTCCGTCGACGGCGCGACAGACGTTACTAAGCGGTATGTGAAGATGCCAGCGCATGCGTTGGAGCCCAAGAGAATGTTCCGAACCTGTACTCCAGGAAATACTTAACGAGATTCGTACCATGGGGCGTTCGAATATGTCCATGGAGGTTAAAGCACGGCTGGTGCGAGGGAATCTTAGTAGCAACAGGAGCTTCGAATTTCTTACTTCGTCAAGTCTTTCGGGAACGATTTTACTTATTCGTTAGCATCACCTTCTCCATACCAGGTAACTCCCGCACTGCCAGTAGACGGTGTTAGGGCTGGATTGGGGATGCCTACGTTCAACTCCGAACCGGATAGGAAGGCGGAGCTGGGTGGAATTTTCAGATGGCGGCGGAGAGGAGCACTCTAAGAATTCTGTGTCACGGTAAGGCTTCAAGTCAGGTGTAACCAGACTATTCCTATGGGGCAGGATCAGGACAGAACAGACTCTTGTCCCTCTATATGGATAGGTAAGGGCCAAAGGCCCTTATATGGAATGAAGGTAGTGAGGGACCAAGGTGGAAGGGGTAGGTTACGTAAGATACGCCAACCTCAGACTGCTATGCCTGCATGTGACATTCTGCGACAGAAGGTGAGGCTACCCTGAAGGAAGCAATAAGACTACCCTGAAAGGTTTATATGTAAAAATGTGCAGGGTAGACTCAATCAAGAAAGGAGGAAATCTCAAGGTGTGTTGTAGGTGTTGTATATTTGCTATATTAAAGGTATGAACTTCCTGCAACAACCTGGGGGATGTTAGGCTTATATTATGCGGAAATAGTCGTATACAAGCGTAGTATTCTCACACAAATCCATAACTTCTATTATTAATCAAGGAATTAATAATAGAGACGTATAAAAAGGACGCGTATGCAAAGTCCTAGATTCAGCCCTCAAATAGGGGCTTTTGTCCACTTTTATCCGTAGAATAACTCCGGATTCCTAAAAGCACAGGGTTGAACGATCCCAGAAACATGTCCGCTAGGCCGGTACATGTCAGAAACTCGAAGAAGAAGTTTCCTAACTACATTCATAAGTCTCAAGCTTCATGTAATCTGGCCTTCTTAAGGTATTCACAGAAAGTATTTCATATTTTACATGCTGACAGCTGACATTACGTATCAGAGAGGTTATTAGCAGCACCAATTTTATTTCCTCTTATCGTTATTGAGATTAACGGGCGGGTAAACTAGAGACTAAGTAATTTTATATTATGTATGAAGGTATGGGCCGTCCAGTTACCCTAATTCTAGGTCATTCTCCAACGTATTGTAAAAGCCGCAGCCGCTAACTGTGATGAGAGCATACCCTGAGCATTTAGGTGGTGTAGTACGAGACTTTCTTCAGCCATGTACGCCTGTGGTTGGTTTGTTAATAAACGTCCTATTGCGATCTTGCTAGCCAACTCATATCCGTATCCACCTTTGTCAAGCTGCTTCGGAACTTGAGAACACATAATTGATTTCCCACTGCAATGCATTGGCTACGAAGCTACATTATAGTTGGTACGATGGTCCTCGTACAGGAACGCGAGAAGCTAAGCGCCTGCGGTCCCAATATGGAAGTAGGTGAGATGGTCGCGTCCCTCTTGGCATGTCAGGGAAAATGGTAGCACAGAGTGAAAGGCAGGAAACTAGCTGTTAGGTAGCAACAAAGGTGACCATTGACGCCTGTCCTTCCTAATTATCTGGGGGAGAGGCCCCCGTATATAGAGTCGTAGGACCCCTGTCCAGAAGGTCCCACCGTATCCGACATTGGCACCTGACATGACACCAGTGTCAGAACACATCAATGCTCTCCCTCCAAGTAAAACCAAATCGCGAATCCGGCCCGTCCCACGAATACTCCACGAGCATCCCGTCTTCCGTTATCCCGTAAAAGAAACCGTCGTGGTTCAAAGCGATGCCGGCAAATGTAAGGTTGCCACCGGGTCGCTGGTCCGTTGACTCGCCGTCTTCGTTGGTGAACCTCAGGCTCCGCGTCTGATCCCAACCGCCCTCCGGCGTGTATAAGCTGCCGGTGAAGATGCCGTCCGCCATCATGCTGATGACAAGGATGTTGCCGTTGGAGGCCCCTGCGGGCGCCGCCACCAGCTGCGGCATGGTGTCGTTGACCAGCTCCTGGTTCGTCATGACCGGTTCCGCGCCTGTAGATGCGAGGACATCAAGAGTTAGCAAGTCTACAGTCCGTAATGGGCCAGCGGGAATTGGATGGCTGGCTGGCTGCTGGGACTCACCTATCCACCACTGGTCGTCGCTCCACGCGTCGACCCAGATTTCGTTACTCGCGTAGTAGTATAGTCGCATCGAACTTTGCTGGGTAACATTCCTCCCCTCTTCATCCGCAGTCGGCATAAACGCAAGGGGCGTGCCGCTATCTAGTCCGTGTTAATTCCTTGCTGCTCAACCTATATAACTTCCCTTTATGGGGACTTAAGGAAGGCCGGGTATGGCGCAGCTTATGGTTGCTCTTGCAGGCCGTTCCTCGCCAACCCAAAGAAAGCATAGATATCGGATACTTACTGCAAATAGGTCAGTTTACAGACGGAACATCCATAACAAGGAATGTGGGGGTCGGTGGACCGTGCTACGGAGTTCCCCTATACGTACCATGCGAATCTTGACAGCTCAGTTGGCTGCTCCCAGTCTGTTGAGCACGCACAATACAGCCTCCGGTCCTCCCCTTGGTAGGCGATGCACATAGTATTGGAACAATAGCCACCCAGGCAGAAGAACCCCATGGCCGAGAGCTGCGACTCTTGGGAGGCGTAGACCGTCGCACCATTAGTCAAGCCGCCGACCCACCAATCCTGCAGGGTCTCCTCAAACCCGTTCAACTCGTGAACACGCTCGTTCTCGTCCAGGTAATACAGGCCGATGGCCATGTCGACGTCCGAGGGCCCAACACCGTTCACGCCGCCCTGGGGCATCGCCGCGACGGCCAGCGGAGTGCCTGCCTTAGGGCGGGGGTAACCCCCATTGGTCTTGCCCGCGATGGTGTCGGAGATGTTGTGCTGCGTCCAGCTGTTGTTGTGCGGATGGTGCAGGGTTACCCACAGGCTGCCCGTTTCCCGCTGGTAGAAGACGGCGCGGCGCGTTGTCGCCGACAAGTCCGTGTAGTTTAGTGCGGCGATTTGGGATCTGAAGATTGTTCGGTTCGCGTTCGGCAGCTCCTGATTGTCGCCGCCATCGGTCCCTGCCGCCGTTTGGGAGTCTTGGGGGTTACTTTCCTCTGTCGCATCCCTAGCTCTCGCTGCACTCAGGCCGCCGACTACACCACCAATTAGAGCTCCCAGGAGAACAAGGGCGACTGCGATACCGATCATCCAAGATGTCTTCCGGGACAACCCGCAACACCCAGTCGCCTTTTGCGATAGATCTTCTCGGGGAACCGACGGTTCAGTCCCATCCGGCTTAGTTGTTTGAGAGTAAACATCATGGGGGATATACGCCGCATTTAATGGTATGGGATAATTTTCCTGGACAACTAGTTCCGGATAATGTGTAGCTCTCTCTCCTGCCGGTACATATATCTTATCCTGCGAATAATGTGCTGAACTGGGCGATGAAGCGACGTGAAAACCCGTTGGAGGCATACCCTCTGGCCCGCTATCGTGTACCCTGGTGTCAGCCATTCCGACAGAAATGACGGCGAGGTATATGCTGCGACCACCTCTCCGATATTTACCCACTAAATAGTAGGGTTATCATAAGTCGAACTTCTGGGGGAAGAAGACGGCATACCGAGTAAAGAGAAGCAGGGAGCACTTAGGTAACTTTATTCAGTCGACGGGCTTGGGGGCCACGACGGGCCCCAAGCGAAGCCCACTGCCTTTATCCTAAAACGTCTAATCGTTAAACATGATATTATGGAGCGCAGGCTAATAATAAAGGAAGCCAAACACGGACAAGTCGGGACAAGATACCGTGGCATCCCGGCATGAAGGTGATCACGTGACATTGCTTACCGCCAAGCCAACGACGCATATCTGTAACAGGATTATTGCAGTTAGCGCCATATAAGCCCCATATATCTATGTAGTCGCTTGCTCGATTAGCTGGGGTATTGAATTGTTGCCGGCGTACCCAAAATAACTAGTCTAGATAAGATATAAGACCCAACCATGCAGCCATGCTGACATCGATTAACGTTATTACGTAGCAGGAAATTGCACCAAACCTTAACCCCGAATCCATGCGCGCTCGGATCCCACTGAGGGCGAACTAACAGCAGTAGCAATAAATCGTTATGTGGATTGCGCTATCGCCTTCCTCACAATAGAAACTCTGATAGGATTTATACTCTCTAGTTGGCGGGTTTATCGCGATTAGGGACCTACGCTTCGAAAATTGTTAGTATGCTGCCATTTCGCCCTCCGTCGGATAAAGGCGACACTTCCTCACAAATTGTATGGCAGATATACGAGGCAGCCATAAGCCAATCGTACAGTACCGTCTAGGAAAAACGGGGCTTATATTGCGCGAGCCGCAACAACAATGCAGGAGGATCGTAGAAATCCTGGCAAGCTGAAAACTTAGCTTGCTCTGACAGGCCAATTCAATGCAGAATTTAAGTAGACGCGCCCCAGGAGCCCTCTCTCAGCCGCACAACCCACTCCACTGCATTTACTCCTATCCTTGCCAAACCTCGCTCTTAACTCGTTCGGGGTATGACTCCGGCTTCGACGGGTTTAGGAAACGGTGCTTTCTCTCAAGAGTGAGAAATTTCCTATCGCGGTCATTGATATCCGCGCTGGGGATGCCGATGGTGCTGAACTCGTAGTGGAGCTTCAACGACAAACGCGTCGCACTGCGATGATCGCAGTTTCCGTCTTCTCAGGTCATTCTTCCGAGAATACCTGCGGAGATCACCTCATTAGTCTTCTCCGCAAAGCCTGTGCAGTAGAGGGTGACGGCGAATATGAAGCCACTATAGACGAGGTACTGGACATTATTGAGGACGTCGGAGAGTCTCTTTCCTTCAACTAGACTAGTTCGCAGGTAACCCAGCTAGGATTTACACCTCCCTCCTTCGTTCTGACACTTTCAACTTCTAATTCAAAACCATTGCCGGCAAGGCCAGTATTGCTCTAATCGGTGCTGGCAAGGCAGATACCGATTTAGGTCACCCTGGGTTGTGATGTCGCTCCCGAGTTTAAGATCAACAGCAGTCTCCCACGGTACTCATCGAAGGTAGTCCAGATATTAGAACTATTTTTCACAAGGTGTTGGTCTTGTCGCGCGAGTGCTCGTTGACGATAAAGACATCCTTTGGAAGGCTGAGGCCACTGGATTGATTCATCCGGCTTCACCGCAGGAGTTGACGACTTTGCAAGACGCTGGAGAACACCCGTTCAAGCTGCTCTATTGCATTTTGAGTCCCAAAGCTTCTAGAATATGTCAAGCATGCCGAGCTGGGGCATATTATTGGATTGTCACGCCAATGGGATTCTATCTGGTTTGGTCGGAGGCTACGTTCGTCTAAAGGACGCAGGCATGTGCAAGGCATCCAAGGACAAGAACAAGTTCAAGACGGAGACGGAGATGCGAACTGAAAAGTGTTTCGGCATAGTGGTGCCATTAACAAGCGCAAACTGGGACCGACGATCACACTACAGGTACACGAGCATAGTATATAGACACCGACGCTCCATTGTCGGCCAAATGATCAAAACATTCCCGTGATGTTCCACGGATTTCCCCGGGGTGCATGTCTTGCAAGTGCAATTCCTTCTGTACGCGTTCAAGCCCTTGACTGCTTCATCGACATCGTTAGACGGCCTGTCCCATCTTTCTTAGACTTCGAAATCCCTTGAGGGCTTCGCGCCCTTAGCTTCTGTTGGCTTCTTTGGCGGCCCGCTGCTGCGGGGGTCTGAGGCGTTCGTCTTGCGTGCTTTCGGCGACCGTCGCAATGAGGCTTCGCAGAGCGGCGGTGTTTCGCCTCGTACCGGCAGCATCCCGAACTCAGGCGACCCCCCCGCGAGCCTTCGGCTTGCCCTCTATTTCTCGTATGCCTTGCGCTGCCTTTTGCGGCATTGAGGTACTGTTTGTGTGTTGTCGTCTAGCTCCATAAGCACGTCAGGTTTGAACGAGTCGCGCCTTCGATCGGGTGGCATGGTTTCTGCATGTGTCGGCGCAGACTGGCAGGATCGAGGACCAGTGCGACTACCGCTTCGTCTCTGTGGCGCATTCTTCGTGATTCGACTGCTGGAAGGTTTGCGAAAGTGTCCTTTGCCGGTCGGGTGACGATGCTCGCAACTGCGACACCACTCCGCTCTCAGCTTGTCCATCTGTGCTGGCAGGCCTTTCGTGGGAACCGTACATATGAACTGATTCACTCTGCCTCTCACGGCTAGCTGCCATAGCATCCCAGGCGCGGAATTTCTCTTCCATTTCCATCTGGTCCCGTGGCTCGTTGGGGGTATCGGAGTCGGCGGAGGGAGCGGCCATCGTACGAGAAATTCTTTCGCATAAGCGGGAGCAGCTCGATCCTCGGCGTCGATCTACTCTTCCGTCCAACTCTCGCTCCGAAAATTAAAGTACCTGATTCGATGTTCGTGCCTCCCCGACTTAATAAAGGTGCCTGGTAAATATCGAACCCTCCGTCTTTCCGTCAGCTCTCCCCCGCGTCGTCTGTCACCTTCCTCATCCTCACGTTTCCTCCTAGCCCCGTCAATAAGAGCTTCTTCGTGGAAGATTCTCTCGAATTGATACTTCTCCTCGTCTCAGTGCAAAGGTCTTCGGTCGAACTCAAGCCGTTCCCATGAATCGTTGTGGGGAGGTGCCGGTTCGCGAGACCCGGAGGTGGGGAGTAGGTGTCGTACCCGCTGAGGTCGCTGTCGTTGTCGTACAGCGGCATCGGAGATGCCGAATTGTTGCCACCATTGGCCTCTGGAAAATCTTTCGACAGTCGAGCCCACAATTGCTTCCAGCTTTCCTCACCCACGCCAGATCATGGCTCGAACGGTCATCCTTCAACCTTACGTTTCAGCACCCTCAAGGGCCTCCGAGGTTCCTCGTAGACCGGATCAGGGTCCATATAGATATTCCTTGCCTGGAGCATGGCCTTCGCTGTTCGTACCAGTCGTCGCCAAAATGCTGTCTACCTCCAGCCTCATACGGCTCGGGATCGTATGGTTTTGGCTTGGGCGTGAATAACACTTGTTTCCTTTTGGGAACCTCTGCTTGTCAGGCTCGTAGTTGGTACTGTTGGGCCCGCGATTATCGCTAAGGTTGTTGCTGTCGGAGGGCGCATTGTGGGAAGGACGCATTGTCGGAGGGCGCATTGTCGGAGGGCGCATTGTCGGAGGGCGCATTGTCGGAAGGCGCATTGTCGGAGGGCGTACTGTCGGAGATCGTCTTAACGGATAGGCGAATTGCTGACGCGATGTCGCGTTGGCGCTGTGCGCGCTTGCTCGAGGCGACCAAGATGAAAGTGAACGGAGAATTAAGTAGCAGAGATGTGTGTTGGCTGATCGGCAGCGAGTTGGGATGCTTGAGAGTCGGTGGTAATGGGAGTAATATGTGTTGGTGTGATCTTGAAGCAGGGGGAGGTTTTCAAGTGCCAGTTTGTTCCGTGCCTGGCAATCCATCCCTAGCGCTAAGCCTTGCCCAATCAGTATATCCCCGGTCTTCTCCTTCACCCAGGTCGTACGTAATGCTAATGTCAATCAATAATGCTCGCCGCAATTTATGTGGATGTCGTCTTGGTTTGACTTGGTTGTAGCGCGTAACTTGGAGGCTCCGCAATGTCTTTAGTAGCGTCCTAAGCATCTTGGTCCCATTCCCCATCGACCGGCGGCCTACTACGCCGTCTGGTCGGTGATACCTTTGTTGAATTCCGAATACTTAACTGATATTCATGTTTCCTCCGACCGAAAAATTCCCTGAACCCGAGTGTTGAACCCCTCGGCCAACGAAAGTAGAATGGGCATTTGGTTTGTCGTCTCTGTCCGATTGCGTTCCTGTCGATGCCGTCGGTGTAGAGGAACCGGGTTCGGGATCTAGATAGGCGAGTAGCTCCTTGGTACAAGCGGCGGCGGCTGCAGCCGCATAATGCTGCCAGTCGTCGTTCTTGTGAGAGTCTGCATAGTCGGAAATGCCGCGGATGACAATGCTGGAAAACTCTGTCGCCAACCCAGCAGCCTCCATCTCGAAACAAAGGATGTCGCCTACGTTACGTACAGCTTCGTCCCTTTTGCCGGCGCTCTTTATGACGCTATCGCCTGAGGCGATCAACCCGTAATGTATTTCCGGTGCTCTGGATTTGCGGGGCAGCCTTTTAACTGTTTTTGAGCCGTCGCACATTTCGCATGTGGGGTTGTAAGGGGCGTGGGGATAATCCGTTTTAAATAAAACGTCAAGCCTAGCCGGCGGCCGTCGATAGACGGCAAGGCGCTGTCCTTTTTGCAGCATTGCTAATAGAAACTCATCGACCTTGTTTTCGCTGACCAGGTGGTCTGACCGCATCATCTCGACGGCGCTCCTTAAGCGAGGAGGCGGCGGCCATAAAAATCCTTTAAGGACAAAATCATCGGTAGTATCCTTCCCCAAGTCGTATTGGACGACGCCGCCGTACTGCCCGTCAGGCATGCTTACAACTACATCGCCTAAGCGGATGTCGTGTTTATCGGTAGGAACCCCTCCTCCGATACCCACGAGAAATCGCCACTTGATGGAAGGGAAGGTTCGCGCCAGGTTCGCGGCCACGGTAGCGGCGGAGCCTTTGCCTTGGTTTCCGGGGAGGCATGCGAGCACGATGTTGTGTCCGCTAAGCGTGCCGAGGACGTAGGTGTTCGGATCCCCCTGCTGGCTCGGTAGGCGCGGATGTTCTCGGTCTAGCATATAACGAACAGCGCTCATCTCGAAACTCATGGCGCAAACCACAGCGACGGTATAATCATCGTAGGAATTTGGGTTCTTTTGCGTATCTTGCATCGTGGTTCTTTGGCGCGTTTAACGGGTTGTAAATAATTCGTATGAATTGTGATAGCTTATAATGGTTATCGAAGCTGGTGATCAAGTGTATGTATGGCCTTAGGCAGTCTTTAGATTAAGACCGGGAGGAATCCGTGTGTCTGCTTATTGTCATCGCGAGCCGAAGTCAGGCAACGAGAAGAAGCAAAGGGGTTGTGGGGTTGATGCTTACGTGTTACTGGACGGTATGGTTTTACCTGCCAAGGCTGAAGGACTTTGGGGCCAAGAGGACATCAACGAGACCGGCACATTTTAGGCGGTTTACCTTTCTTAGGCTTCAAAGATAAGTCCCTTATAGCCTATACTAACATTAGCGTACGGCCTCGCCCAAACGTGCTACTTACAGAAACCGGAAATTCCTATTACAATATGAACGCAAAGGTTCTCCGAGGTATATAAACTAGAAGGTAAAACCTTTCTCCGCATAGCGTCCGAGGGGTTATGCAGCGGGCCGAACCCAGATCCAGCAGTCCCTGACGACAGTAGTTCGTGACTTTAGTACGCGCTATGCAAATGACAAAATAACGGATCGAAACTAGAAGCCCCACTTGATCTGAAAATAATATGCCGCCCGAATGGCGGAGTCCACCAGTTGGTCCCACCTGTCAGGTAATGACAGGCATGAACGGAATTGACTACAGCGCCTCCTTTCGGCTTCCATCCAATCTGAGCGGGCCGTATCCCCTGCCCAAATTAGCAGACCACGCTGCATGAGAGGCCTCCTCCATTGCAATGCCTTCCTCAGTCTCGCCAGTTTCTTTTCCTAAGCTGAAGACCGGCGTCTCCCTGGCTTTTACCATGTCTTTTGACAGCAAGCCTGCGCTATGGCAGACAGATCCAAGAAGCGACAGTGTGACCAGGAAGTTCCCGGCTTGATTGGGGAAGATAAGCCTCGAAAGCGTCTGGCTACAAGGACACAACCCGTTTCGTCTTACGACCTCGGCGATTCACGTCACGGATCCAGCCGGCTCGCTGCTCTGTCGTCCTTCGTTGGGCAAGGCATCCAGCATTCAGGGACTGGACCTTTTCAAGTCCACGGCAACCTAAACATCGGTAGGGATTAATTATTCCATGTAGCGGGGACCAGGTTATTAACAAATGAGCAAGGAGCAGTACATCATTCCCAAAAACCTCCGCAATGCCTCGCCGACTTGCGCTCCACCGATCCCCGCCATGACAAGAAACGCATCGAACAGACGAAGGGCGGCCTACTACGAGAGTCGTATCGCTGGATCCTCGACCACCACGATTTCCTACGATGGCGCGACGATCCCGAAAGCCGCATTCTCTGGATCAAGGGCGACCCGGGCAAGGGCAAGACCATGTTGCTTTGTGGCATTATCGACGAGTTGAACAATCAGAACGCCCATACCGAACAGACTGCCAACATTACCCACCTTTTGTCCTTCTTCTTCTGCCAGGCCACTGACGATCGGCTCAATAATGCGACAGGCGTACTTCGCGGTCTTATATACCTCCTCGCCGACCAGCAACGGCCACTTCTTTTGCACATTCAGAACAAGTATAACCATGCGGGCAAAGCGCTATTCGAGGATGTAAATGCCTGGGTTGCGTTACGCGAAATCCTTATGAATATATTGCTGGATCCGGATTTCCCAAATGCTATATTAATTATCGACGCGCTCGACGAATGCGAAACAGATCTTTCGCAACTTCTCGACCTGATTATGGAGGTTTCGCCTAGATCCCGTGTAAAGTGGCTTCTATCTAGTCGTAGCAGAATCGACATCGAGCAAAAACTGCGGCCTGATAATTCGCGGACAAGGCTTAGTCTGGAATTGAAATGCAACGCGGACCACGTTTCGCATGCTGTTGACGCTTATATCGATCATTGCATCTCGGAAACTCCAGCCATACAAGATAACATACAGCTTCAAGCCCAGATTCGCAACCAAATGCGACGAAAGGCAGATGGCACGTTCCTTTGGGTAGGCTTAGTTGCCCAGGAGCTTAAAGGTGCGTACAGCTGGAACGCTGAACAGATTGTGGAAGAAGTGCCGGCCGGCTTAGAAGGTCTATACCGGCGAATGATGCAACAGATCCAAAATCTCCGTCGAGGTACCACCCACTGCCTACAGGTACTTTCGGCTGTCGCAACTGTATACCGTCCACTTCGCTTAGAAGAGCTTGGTGCTTTATCCAATTTACCTCAGCCGGCGTTCGGTACCCTTCAGGCCGTGGCAGATATTGTGAAGTTATGTGGTTCATTCCTTACGATACGGGAAAATCGCATCTTTATCATCCACCAGTCAGCTAAAGTTTTTCTTTATAGGACGGCAAACCTTGCTATATTTCCTAACGGAATCGGAGCCGTTCATCGCGATATATTCTCGAAATCTCTTAATATCCTTTCAAAAACTTTACGACGGGATATATACAGCCTGGACGATCCGGGACTCCCCGTCGACGAAGTGACGTCGCCAGATCCCGACCCATTAGCGGCCGCGCGATACTCGTGCATCCACTGGGTTGACCACCTGGCCGAATGCAGCCCCGACGAGCAGGCACAATATAAAGACCTTCGAGATGGCGGGATGATCGACAGATTCCTACGACGGCATTATCTCCACTGGCTCGAGGCTCTTAGTATCCTCGGAAGTATATCGGAAGGGATCTTGGCGATGTCGAAACTTGATAAAATATTCCAGGTAAGAATTTAACCGTAAGCTTTATATGGAATGCCATTAATAATATCCGGCGTAGAGAAAAACGACGCAGCTTAACGAGCTTATCCAGGACGTAACGCGGTTTATTCGATATAACAAATCATCAATCGAAAGTAGTCCGCTTCAGGTATACGCGTCGGCGCTTGTTTTCAGCCCGTCCAATAGCATAATACGGCGTCACTTTCAAAACGAAGAACCGCAATGGTTAATTTTAAAGCCGGCTGTCGAGCATAATTGGAGCGCGTGCCTTTCGACGCTCGAGGGCCACGGCAGCGACGTCTTCTTGGTGGCGTTCTCGCCCGACGGGAGCCGGCTGGCGTCGGGCTCTTGGGACCGCACCGTCAAGGTGTGGGACGCGGCGACGGGCGCGTGCCTTTCGACGCTCAAGGGCCACGGCGGTGGTGTCAGGTCGGTGGCTTTCTCGCCCGACGGGAGCCGGCTGGCGTCGGGCTCTAACGACGGCACCGTCAAGGTGTGGGACGCGGCGACGGGCGCGTACCTCTCGACGTTCGAAGGCCACGGCGGCGGTGTCTGGTCGGTGGCGTTCTCGCCCGACGCGAGCCGGCTGGCGTCGGGCTCGGGCTCTGACAGCGACGGCACCGTCGAGGTGTGGAACGCGGCGACGGGCGCGTGCCTTTCGACGCTCGAGGGCCACGGCGGCGATGTCAGGTCGGTGGCGTTCTCGCCCGACGGGAGCCGGCTGGCGTCGGGCTCTAGCGACGACACCGTCAAGGTATGGGACGCGGCGACGGGCGCGTGCCTTTCGACGTTCGAGGGCTACGGCGGCTGGCCCCACTCGGTGGCCTTCTCGCCCGACGGGAACTACCTTACAACAGGTACCGGCAATATACCACTACCTGCATCGTCAAAGAATAACCTTTTACCTACCGCCCCTCAGCAATTTCCTAACGATTATTCTGACCTAGGTATAAAGAACGAATGGATAACCTATAACGGCCGGAACCTGCTCTGGCTGCCTCCTGATTATCGGTCTCGGTGCTCGGCCGTTACGGCACGGGCTATTGCGGTCGGCTGCGGATCCGGGCAGGTTTGGATGTCAACCTTTTCATTTAACTAGCATCTCGCTTTACCCTTATTCGTATTCCCCATACTTTAAACAACGCACGTCTTAAGCATGCCAAGTATCGGGTCCTTTTCTTCCTCTCATTTCTGTTCTCTTTGCAAAAGATGGGTCGGGGGGAGCCTTTTTGTTCATATACATACCTTGCCACTATTAAATGAATGAGTTACTTTGTGTCGGACCCTGTTGCAGCCCCTAATAATGGCCCCAAATAATGGCCCCATTGTGGCAATAGTGGCAAATAGGCAACGTCAGCTGCTCTCCCAATTTCGGTTTTAGAGCCATATATTCAAGCAGACATTCACCACTCAAAACCCGTATTCAGGATTCTCTCTTTCCCCAGTCAAGTCTACAGCAGCTATATGCAACTACTTCAGTGTGTAATACAGAGATTATTCTTTGTTAAAAGTCGTCTTGGAACTTATTAAATATGGAACAACTAGATTGTAATGGATATAAGAGATTACAAAGAGGCTTTTGCGTTAACGAGGATAACAGGTTTAAACAGTAGCTGGTAATTATAACACAGCCACAATATACCCAACCGACGGAGAAAGCGTTAGACCTATCAATTCAAAAAAAATATCCCAATACACCATATAAGTGACATACGCACTGCGTTCCACAGGACCGATAGTTCGGACAGCATGTTGGAATAGTAAATTGCCGTCGACACTCTATAGCGTATTTTAGGTGGCTGTTTTCTGGGCTGTTTTGCTAGGCGCCAGGTGTAATAAGTCCGTATCCGAAAGGCCAAGTATAACGAAAGGCTGCTATAATATTTCCGCGTACGGGGCTAAGTCTGACATTTGTACGAATTTGCCAAGTTTAGCAAAAGGGCGTTAAAAGGTCTATTTTATATAAAGTTCTTACTAAAGTAATTGGACATACAAAGCCTGAGCTGTCCAACGAACATATTACACCTTTCGTTCGACCTGGGAAACGGTATCGGGTGCCAAGGTGCGACCCCCTTTTTAGGACCTGGTGGCCCACCAGTAAGGGTCAAGTTTGTATATATATAGGGGACTTCGCCCCCGAACCGTCAAGGAAAGATACACATTAATGGGCATCTATTGACTGCATATACTGCGAACTACCACCTAGGCTGCTCCCTCTGCTTTTCACTCTGCACTTCACCATTTTCTCCGACAAAACGTCACGACGGTCAGGCATGGCGGGCAGATAATCGCTCCCAAGCTAAGCAAATCCAGTAACGATTTCTACGGGATAAATTAAAACAAAAAGCGACCGTAATTAAATCCTGGACTTTATAACATAACGATCGTAGCTTAAAAAGTTCCAATCTTCCCCCGCTAGCCACCGTATTAAACGAGATACTTCTAGATGTCTATCCGACATAGGTGGGCGGGAAAATCTTATGCCAGAAATGCCACAAACCAAAAGTAGCGAGGGTAGTCGGAATAGCGAACGCCCAATAGATCCAGAGTTTGCTCGATACACTCCACGAGTCGGAGTCGGCTTCGAAGTCGAAAAATGACATGCTAAAGACTGCGGAAAGAAATGTGGCTGGCAGAAAGGTTATGGTAAGAAAAGCAACCGTTTTCATCGCGGCGCCGTCTAGCTGGGCAGCACGTCCAATCTGGACGGAAATCCCTGCGTCGTATTGGGCAACGGAATTAAATGCGAGCTGAATTTCGTTCTGCAGCCTTTCTCTGTTGGCGACTGACCGGTGACGAAGGTTGCTGATCATGGCCTTGCAAAAAAGCAGCTGGCGGTGAATGCTTTCGGAAGCGTCGGTATTCGTCGCCTGAAACGGGAAGTTCTGGCTTAAGAAATTATCGTGTTGTACCAGGATGCCTTCCATGGTTTCGGTAGCGACATCGAGGGACTCGGATACGTGAATAGCATGTCGAGCGACGTCATGAAGATGCCTATAGTCTGGCTGTGGCTTGCCTATCGGCTTTCTTTCCGTCTCGATCGCCCTGACCTGGTTGCGAATGGCCCAGACGGCAGAGTCTTGGAGATCTACCAGGTCGGCGGCTAGGCGGGCGTACACCCAGAACGGATCACCAAGGCAGTTCGAATCCGGGTTTTGGAGTGAGCCCTGTATACGCTCTGCAATGGGCGACCGGGTATCGAAGGCGAGGATGATAGTTTGCCTTGTAGGGGCCAACCATCGTATGAATATGTTCATCTTATACCACTGATAGCGCATTTTGACATCTAAGTGCTTAACTTCAAAATAGGCCCACGTGTCTGTACTGAAATTAGTATTAGAGCAAATAGATAACGAGAGTTAACACACTAAATCCCGTAACGGCTCCTTTATCTCGTGTTATATCGCTCCCAAGGTATCCGTTCGAGTTTCGGCAGTAGTGCGACCACCATATTGGAGGAATACAGAACGCCTCGGTAAGTGACGATCGGCACGAGAGACATGTGCGGATCTTGTTGGCACTTGCAAGACTTAGGCTTGTCAGCCCAACCATTCGGGGTCATTTTCAAGTGTTCTTTGCTAACATTATACATATCTGTGATTCTGCGAATATCTCCTGGTAACTGCTACTGTCGCGAAATTCGTCAGGGCGGGCCCAGCGCTGTTGCCAGTTGCTGTTCCCTGCGCAGGTAAGCACGGTCCACGGTTTCTGGTGCAATGAACGTACCTGGCTTCCACTGTAGTACGGAGAGAGGGGGGCAATCCGGACAGCTGGCTTTAGACATTGTTTAGGTTGATAGAATACACTGGGATAATACACTCGTATGGTTTGAGCTGTCTTGGTAGACTTTACAAGATATATAAAGGCTACGATAAGGTTGGATCAGCAGTATAAGGTTAAAATTGACTTGCGTGATCATCTCGGGTAAAAACAAGCACATCTGCCTTGCCTGCTTGCGCCCGCAATTGTGCAGCGTGCTAAGCCACCGGCTTTAAGCGATTTATGGTCGTAATGTTCCCAGCCAGCAGTATTCTGGGTCCGTTTCTGAATTCGATATGGGACAATATTTTCTCGCTTGGCGCATTATTGGATAATCGCACCACATCTCGAGTCTGCACAGTCGCGCTATTTGTCAACGCTAGATTATAGGTACTTAAGCAAATACTTAAGGGCTCGCCCGGTGGCCTTAGCACAGGATACCCACTATGGGCAAGCACTTAGTCATCAAAACCGTAGCGGCAAAGTACCCATCGGAAAGGCCCATAACGGGAGCAGCCGCGAAATTCACAGGCCTTTAATGGTTTATTTAATATGCTTCATCGTAAGGTGCTGCGCGGCTTGGGAACCTCGGTCGCTGCTGACGTGGGTGCGATCCCTGGTTACTGTCAGGCCATGCGTGCCATGCACCGATTAAGTAGTTTGGCCTATCAGCATTGCGACGATTGGTCGTCGTGGCTGTGGCGGCGGCTAAGTTAATCGGCTGTGTTGGCCATGGGAAGCAAACAGGGCAAACAACATGGCACACCCGTCGCTCAATCGTGTAGGCAAAACCTGCAAGGCACATCTCTTTTCTTCCGCAGCGTAATTTCACCGTCGAAATAAACACTTCCTGCTCGAACAAATCCGGTTTTCACATTCTGGGTTGCCTCAGTTGGGGGCATTCAATCCTGTCCATCCCCCCCACTAAGGCCATCTAAGATCAGCCATATGCATATTTGACAGTAAATCCGGCGGTTTCTCAATAATGAATGCTCCCGACCGTCGGAAGAGGGATCGCTTCGATACCGATGACGAGATCGCAGCGCCCGGCGATTCTAAGCGAAGAAGACTCGATGAAGATCACGATGGACACGTCGGCCGTATACGAGAACGAAGCCTGACAAGATTGTCGCATGACGATTACACTGTCGGTTGGATATGTGCGCTTCACATTGAGATGGCTGCTGCAAAGGCCATGCTAGACAATGTTCACGACAGCCTGCCGAAGCACCCAAATGACAGCAATACGTATACGGTTGGTAGCATTGGTCGTCACAATATCGTTATCGCGAGCCTGCCAGCAAATGGATACGGCACGAACAACGCGGCGACCGTAGCTAACCACATGGACCGGACATTCCCGTCTATACGCGTGCGTCTGATGGTCGGCATCGGTGGCGGCGCCCCTGGGGAAGCAGATATACGACTTGGTGATGTGGTGGTTAGTACAGAAGTCTTGCAGCACGATATGGGTAAAACTATGCAAGATGGCCGTCTCCATCGAACAGGCACTCCGCGCAGACCTCCACCCGCGGTTATGACAGCCGTTACCAAGCTACGGTCAAATCATGAATCAGAACCTAGCAGGATACCCTTAATTCTGTCCGAGATGTTCCGACGAAATCCGCGTATGAGCCAATACGTTCGCCCGAGTTCGCTTCCAGATCGGTTGTTTGATAGCGGCTATAGCCATATTGAATCGATGATCACCTGCGACCCCTGCGACGAATCGAAACTGCTGGAAAGATCGCCCCGAGACAATAACGACCCAAAGATTCATTATGGAGTTATCGCATCCGGAAACCAAGTCATGAAACACGGGAAGACGCGGGATCAACTGGCACGGGAACTTGGCATTCTCTGCTTCGAGATGGAGGCTGCAGGGTTGATGGATAACTTTCCATGCCTAGTTATCCGTGGGATCTGTGATTATTCCGACTCCCACAAGAATAAGCAATGGCAGGAATACGCAGCTGCTACCGCTGCAGCATACGCCAAGGAGTTACTTTCCGTGGTACATCCAAATGAAGCCCAAAAGAGATCAGCTGTTACAACATCGTCTATTGCTGGTATGTCCTTTATTGAGTTCCATCACTAGATCCCACTTACCCATTTTTAGGAAAACAAGAAGTACAGAATCAGCGGAAACTCTTACTAGACTCCTTAAGGTTTGAACAGATCGATTCTCGACAGACCAATATCAAGGCGGCCTACAAGAAAACATGCGCGTGGTTACTGCAACACCCTGACTATGCAGATTGGCTAGATCCCACCAAGTTCAGCCAACACAATGGCTTCTTGTGGATCAAGGGGAAGCCTGGTGCCGGGAAGTCGACCTTGATGAAGTTCGCCTATTTACAAGCAAAGAAAAAGACTTTTCAGGATGGAGTTACAGCTTCATTCTTTTTCAATGCGAGAGGCGACGATCTTGAAAAGTCGACAGCAGGAATGTACCGGTCCTTATTACTGCAATTACTAGAAACGCTGCCGGACCTCCAGGAAGTGCTGGATACTCCAGACCTCGTCCTTCGACATCAGCGCCCCTCTTTTACATGGGAAACCGAGATGCTTTGCAACCTTTTTGTCGAAGCTATAGAGCGCCTGGGCCAGCGACCTTTGACCTGCTTTATCGACGCTCTTGACGAGTGTAGCGAAGACCAAGTTCGAACAATGATAGAAGACTTTGAGAACCTTGGACAGCACAGTTTTGACACTGGGGCCAAGCTTTACATCTGTTTCTCTAGCCGCCATTATCCACATATTAACATCCAGCATGGCCGGCAGCTGATATTAGAGGACCAGATCGGTCACGGGCAAGACCTGGAAAAATACGTACGAAGTAAACTGACAGCCGGAACGGGCAAGTTCGTCGAGGACATCAGAACCGAGATCCTTCAGAAGGCAGCCGGCGTCTTCATGTGGGCCGTTCTTGTTGTTGACATTCTCAATCAGGAATTTTCCAGAGGCCGCAACTTCGCAGTAAAGAAAAGGCTCCAGGAGATTCCGGCCAAACTTAGCGAGCTGTTCAAAGATATCTTGACGAGAGATAATGAAAATATGGGCGACCTGCTGCTTTGCATCCAGTGGATTCTCTACGCAAACCGTCCTTTAAAGCGCGAAGAGTTTTATTTTGCAGTCGTTTCTGGGTTGGAACCGGGACAAGCCAGGGTTGAATGGAATCCTGAATACATCACTGCAGACGCCATGAACCTGTTCGTCCTCAGCTCATCTAAGGGGCTTGCCGAGGTCACTAGGTCCAAATATCACACCGTCCAGTTTATTCACGAATCGGTACGAGATTACCTCATCAAGGACAATGGCCTCCAAGATCTGTGGCCAGACCTGGCGGAAGATTTCCCAAGCATGAGCCATGATCGACTGAAGCAATGCTGTTACAATTATATGCAGACGGATATCTCCAACTACGTTGCGCCCGATAAAACGCTCCCGAAAGCATCCTCTGATGAGGCAAAATGTCTGCGACAAAAAATATCCGAGAAATTCCCCTTCCTTCAATACGCGACTCGCAGTGTTTTGTGCCATGCCGATCTGGCTGCAGCAGGGTTATGCCAAGACGAATTTTTGAAGGCATTTAACCTCGGCTCCTGGAAGCATCTAAACAACGTATTTGCGATATATGAAACCCGCCGTTACACGTCCTCTGTAAGCCTTTTATATGTTCTCGCCGACACCAATCTAGCAGAACTTATAAAGGCGGTACTCCATTACCGTCCAGAAGAATTTCATGAACAAGGAGGGCGGTACCAATACCCCCTTTACGCTGCCTTGACCAATAGCCATCGAGATGCAGTTGAGGCTCTTTTGCAATTGGAACACAGCGCGTCGAAGGATGGCATAACTGCTCGGCTAAAGTACGGGCGAGATTTCACGGCTAGGAAGAGGCAGACGCAGCTTTCGTGGGCCGCCGAAAACGGGCACAAGGAGATCGTACAGCTGCTACTCGACAAGGGCGCCGAGACCGACGCGAAAGATAATGGCGACCAGACGCCATTATGGTGGGCCGCCGAAAAGGGGCACAAGGAGATCGTACAGCTGCTACTCGACAAGGGCGCCAAGACCGATGCGAAAGATAATAACGGCCTGACGCCGTTATGGTGGGCCGCCGAAAAGGGGCACAAGGAGATCGTACAGTTGCTACTCGACGAGGGCGCCAAGACCGACACGAAAGATTATAATGGCCGGACGCCGTTACGGGAGGCCGCTTTTAATGGACATAAGGAGACCGTACAGCTGCTGCTCGATGACGGTGCCGAAGCCAACACGAAAGGTAATGACGGCCGGACGCCGCTTTCCTGGGCTGCCGAAAAAGGGCACAAGAACATCGTACAGTTACTGCTCGAAAAGGGCGCAAAGACTGACGCGAAAAATAATGATAGTTGGACACCGCTATGGCGCGCCGCCGGCCATGGGCATAAGGCCGTCGTGCAATTGCTGTTCGACAAGGGAGCCGACATCGACGTGAAAGACAATAACGGCCGGACGCCGCTTTTATGGGCCGCCGAAAAGGGGCATAAGGAGATCGTACAGCTGCTGCTCGACAAGGGCGCCAAGGCCGACTGGAATGATGCTCGGAGACTGCTTTCATGGGCCGCTGGGAACGGATATAAGGAGATCGTGCAGCTGCTGCTCGACAAGGGCACCGAGGCCGACGCGAAAGATAATAATAGCTGGACACCGCTATGTCGGGCCGCCGACTATGGGCACAAGGACGTCGTACA
>QJNY01000559.1:0-49797 GCA_004155945.1 Monosporascus sp. mg162 | reverse complement strand
GGGTAAAAAAACCCCGCCCCCCCCCCCCCCCCCCGAGAAGACGAACGCCCCGAACAAAATGACCAGGACGCCTCGACATCGGGTATACACATATATCTATATCTACCCGAACCAATTCGATAGATGGGTATGGGGGAAGGGATAGATAGCTGAAAAGGGCTTTCCATTTGACGCCTGCCTGCCTCCCGGCCTGCCTGCTCCCCTCGCTATTAAGAACTCCGTAGTGTTTTTTTTTTCTTCCTATAAATTGACGGGGGATATCTAAAGTGCCTAAGTCTTGAACCAATAACTCCCTGCCTCTTAAAACAACCGTTTTCTTTCCTCCCAGCTCTCTCTCAAAGTGCGCTCCTTCCCCTACCCCTACCCTTACCATACGCTATGTACAGCCAACAGTACGGTGTAACGCCCATATTTCCCCTTTATCTGGACAACGAAAAAAAGATGACGAGATCGCACACACTATTTGCAGACTTTGTTCATTGTATGGTAGGGTAACTCGCTTCCCCGGCTCCCTGCCGCCTTCCCTGCGACCCTGCCTGCCTAGCCCCACGTTTCGTATAATCATCTGTTGATATTGGTATCATTTGACTGGAAAAGAAAAAGAGACTTCGTAGTACTCAAAAAGAGATGGGGCCCGGCTCGCGAGCAATCAAACGGTATAGATAGATGGAGGGTAGTCACAAGCGGAGGCAGTGGGTTTCTTTTATAGATCGGCCTGGCAGATCGACATACGCCATCCGCCGTTAACAGAGATGTGCCTGTCGTCGGCTATAGAGTGTAACCGACTCAGAAGTGCCAGCGCGGCTTATTGTCTTTCGGCCGCGTATCCATCGCGCTAGTAGACTTGCGCATCGCTGACCGCGCGCCTGCGATGGCCTGGGGGCTCTGCCGGCCACTTGAAGAATCGTCTTTCTCTACCCTGAGCTGGGGTAGGAGGCTGGCGCGCTTATTCGCTGCCATCGAGCTTTGAGATCTTTGCGTGGGGTCGGAAGTGCTGTCCTGCGACCTTGGCGGCAGCATCGAAGCTCTCCGGTTATTGAGATTAGCCGTGGATGGCTGAGTTCTCAGGCGGTTCTTGAGATTGGACATGGAGGGTTGCGCAGTTAGGCGTGGCTTTGCCAGAGTCTGCTGGGAGTAAGGGCCAGGAGAAGAAGTTTGGTTGTGGAGTCCCAAGCTTGAAACGCTTTGCCTGGAAGGCGTATGGTCAGGTACCGGCGACGAAGATCCTCTGCCTAGCGGACTGCGCATGGGTAACTTAGATTCCCGCGGAGTTGGCGCGACGGCCGCAGGCGGATGAACCTTGGCATACGGGCTGGGAGTTGTGAGGGTGAGAGGTTTGAAGTTGTGGCCCACGTCGATATTGTTGGTGTTTGTGGAGGCGTTCCACTTTGGACGGTTATCAGGAACTTTGGCAGTGGAGCGCGGAAGTCGAGTCCCCAGGGGAGACGCAGATCCGCTTCGCGATAAGGTCGATTGTACGGATTCATTGGAAAGAGTAGACACGCGAGACGCTAGCGGGCGGCGCGTGTTTTGCGAGGGAGGTGCTAGGTTTGTGGCACTCCTTCTCGCTGATGCGGGCTGTGGCAAGTTGCTTCCCATACTTGCGGAACGGCCCTTGCCCTTTGGGACTGGCGTCATAGGCTCGAGCCCGAGGCCAGACATAACGACGGATGACGGAGGCGAGCTCCCAGGGGTGTCGTGGCCGCTAGCAAGGGTAGACACGTCGTTCGAGAGCATGCTTGAGACAGAATCTCGAAGCTGTTGACTCTTCTTTTCCGACTGAATCTCCTCCAGCACCGCATCCGTGTCCTTCATATTCCCCTTCACCTCTTTCCACCTCGATTGTAGCTCCGTATGCAGTCTCAATATTTCGCCATTGACCGTGAGCCGATCTTTGACACCCTTTTCGATGATGGAGAGTACACGCTCTATGGCTGGTCCGTAATGCGTCCTCTTCGCCTCATAGCTCTCGATCTTCTTGCTCATGGCCGGCGGGTTGGTGAGCTGCAGGCCCTGGTCCGCGCCTTCGCATAGTTTAACCATAGTCCGATCCACAGACTCGATCATCTTCTGGGCTTGTCTACCGGCGCCGCGGAAGACAAGGACCCATTTATCTTCTCCCAGTTCCTTTCTTAAAGACTCGGCATCCTTCTCGAGCTTCTTGTAGCTCCCTTCCAGCCCTGCCCGCCTCATCTCAAGCTCCTCGCAGGCTGTTGGAAAGGCTTTCTCAGCTCTTGCTTGGAAGACGGAAAGCCTCATGGGCAGGAAGTCTAAGGATGCCCTTAGAGGTTGCATTCTGGCAAATAACGCAAGCAAGCTAGAGTCGTCTTGCGTTAACTGAGGAGTTTCTGGGATGTTCGGGCTGACTGGAAATGCGGGTAGACTGAACCGATTGTTGCGCGCCACTACGGGAGGCGTTTCTTCAACAATGGTCTCCAGATCGCCTATATCTACCCCGTCGCCTTTCTCGACCGCGATGATGGATTTATGCCGTCTTTCCTCCATTTCGAAGACCAGTCGTCCTAACTCCTCTAGTTCGTTCTGAATGTCCCCCAAGACGTTATTCCACAGCTCTTCCCACTCCATCGCTATCTCCACCTGTAGCTTCGCATTGTTCAGCGTGGTGCGAATATCCCGCCAGTCGTTCATGATCAACTCCATCTGCGTGACAGCCTTCTGCAGGTCTTCACCGGACACGCTGCCAATGTCATCGCGGCGTTGTAGCTCCTCGATGGCGCTTACATAGACATTGATGAGTTCCTCGAATCTCGAGATGGAGTTCTCCACTTCTGTATAGCCTTCCCTGCCGCCGGCCGCTGCCCACTCGACGTCGTCTTCGCTCTCTAGGCCCCCAATTACTTCGGAAGCTTTCGAAATCCAGCCGCGTATTTGTTCAGCAGCGCCTATTAAGGCCTTGACCGCGGCCTCGGCCGTGGGGATGGCGGAGATCTTGTTTTGAAGGAGCTCGGCATCCGGGAGTTGTAGGGCGGTCAGCTGCGCGAGTTGAGTGGCGAACGAAGCGCGAGATAGCGTGTAGAGAGACGGTGGACGTTGGAGTCCTAGCGGATTCAAGTACGAATGTAAGTCGGAGGTGAATTCTGCGGCTGCGGGACTGGTACTATTTGGCGGGGTATCTTTCGGAAGGGGAGGAGGCGGAGTAGGAGATTCTCGCTCAGGACCTCGTGTGTCTCGTTCGATGTGCTCTTTTCGGATGTCTAATTGTGCCTTGGTGCCGTTTCCATTGGTGTGGTCCGGCAGACGGTACTTATTCGTGTCCATATCTAGAGGCAAAGTTTGTGTTGTCTCGGGGAGCAGTTCAGGTTCGCTCTGGAGGGAGGATGGCGTCCCGTCGTCACTGTTGGTCTGAGACGGGTCGCGTCTTGGTCTGGAGCGCAACAGCTTCAGAGGGGCGCCAGCACCCTTCCAGGGGCGACCGCGGCGCTCAACAACAAGCCCCGTAGAACTTGCTAAATACTGTTGTTCGATCTGTCGTAGCTGATCTTCAGACAAGCGACCGACACGATCGAACTGTGATGACGTAGGGGATGAAGGCTCTTGTTTATTCGAACCGATACCCAATGCCTTGAGGCGCGCTGCAAGACCGGGACTCGGTTTGCGAGGTTGACTGGTCTTGGGTTTGGGCTTATCGGTGAATTGTTTATCACTTGGTGTTTCAATGTGGCGTTGCGAGTCGGGGGGTCCAAGCTGTAATAGGTCGGTCGGGACTTCAGAGAAGGTCAGGATGGTGGGTAGTGGGTCGGCATTTTGGTGATGATCTGGCGATCCCTGTTCGGGGATAGCCAGACTCGTCGTGGTTGGAGAGCTTTGTGGAGGATGGTGGTTACGATGAGGTGAAGAAGCTGTTGCAGCTGGACCTGCACCGACGGCTTGACCTGTCATTTACACACTTGTCTTGGTTGTACCCTTAAGCGGTCTCACCGGTGTGTATATATAAAAGGCGATATTGCTGTAACATGTATGTGACAGGCGATGCAAATCATGAACCCATTCGGAACTTTTATCATTTACAGCCTGGTCCTAGTCCAACGTCTGGCTGGCTGTTGTATCCGTGCCGTGTCAATCACATAAGTCCTCCTGCGTGTAAGTCCGCAACAGCACTGTCTTCTCTGAAGCGAAGCTCCCCCTGACCTGACGTGGCTCGCGTTGACGGGTGTTTCTGGAATGGGTCAACTTTCCAAACTTCCGACAGGTTCACCAGCCAGAGCGAGAAGGATTTCTATTGGCTCTGTCAGGAGTTGTGCATATGCAAAGCCTGCCGCCTGTGCAGCGAGTGAAAAGGCTGGTTTTGATTTCTGCGATTTTTAAGAGGTAGAGCTAAGCCTTCGGAGCCACTTCTCTCTCCCTTAAGCAGGCAGCAACAGGATTCCTCTATGGCAATTGGGCCCGCACGAGAACGTTGTCGAATTGGGATGAATACCAAAGGATTCCAAGTCTTCGAAGGGAGATGGAATCAGATCGGTGTGTAGCAGAGCCTGGCGGAGGAAACAAATACCTATAGGTAGGTAGGTAAGTAATTGGTAGTGAACAGTCGTGATAACCTAGGAACGTTTGGTTTGACCAGGACAAGATATCGCGTCACTAGTTTTATGTATAACCAAATTGAACAATCCTTACAGTTCGGGCACAGGATAGAAACAGAGAAAAGAGAGAAGAGCGAGCGTCAAAGAGATTGTTCTCTTTCGGTAGCGTTCGCTTGCCAATTAAAAGGCACGGGCGAGGTAATTACCTAGATCTACCTACCATTAGTTCGACATAAAGGCGAATTAAGTTATTCTCGATTGGTTGCTTGCCAGCGTCACCAAATAAATAATCACATTGTCACATCCGCCGGGGATTGCTCATTCCCATTTACACTGTACCTATCTTTGTCATTCACAGCCTAATGACTCTATAGTCTCCCATTGACGCTTTGTCTTCCATGCATCACGGACGAGTCTACTTGGTATAACGTTTAGCAATAGCTGGCGTATATGGTGCCGCACATGTACGCCAGGCGGATAGTCAAGCGAAAAGTGGAAGATTGAACCACTGACTCGGATGTGATGTAATAAGCTGGAACAAGACCAAATATCTACTACCCAAGGTTGGACGTTGGAGTCTTACGACACTATTGGAATCGTGCATGGGACCTGCGTTGCCGCAATTATCCTTGGGATGAAGCAGCGTCTGGTTAGTGTACTGTACCGTCCAGTTTATGAAACAGCTAGTTTATGAAACAATCTGGCTGGAGGGCGACGTTTGTGCTTCTTTGTACGAGCCCTCATATGGACAGATTGATATGAACAATATGGAGAAGGATGTCCGCAGCAGCCACACTTGTGGGTTAGTCAGGTACGTAGTAAGGTGGGTCGTATTAATTTAAATTGAAGTGGAAGTTTCTCAAAGCTTGGATCGTGATTCATAAGGTAGGATCGGACTGCTTGCTTCTTTTATGTCGCCTTCCAAGAGATATGAAGACTTTATTTCATGCCCTCACCTGCTGAGAAGAGACTTTGAGACTCTGCGGCCTATTCAGATATATGTCCTTCTAGTACCACTCGTCTCTGTATAAATAGTAATGAAGCTGTGGAACAGTCATCAACTAAGCTTCGTACCGACATGAAGGCAGGTAGACAGAGAGGTGCATGATAAGTGGATGCATCTGGGTTTATCTATGCAGATGGTTCCCAAAGTTGCGTGCATACTGTAGGTAACTTTTGCACAATATGCACCATTATATGTGAAGCAATGGAGTATCTGGTCCTTCGTACGAGCCTAGAAAAAGTGGCTATTCTCGTACCCCAGATATAGTAGGTTGATACGCCTGTATGTTCGAGGTACAGTACCCTCTAACTAAGATAGCTTAGCTATGTAGCTACCGCGGGAAGCGGAATGCCATCCAATCTTGTTGCCGGGACAGTCAACTTCATAAAGCATTGACCCCCCAATTAACCCGGCAGCTGCCCGGTTCCGGTAGTAAAACTGGAATAAACAATCATCGATCTTTTTCGGACATTCCCAGTCTCCTGGTCACTTGAAGCTTTTCCCGAGGACGACTTACAAGCACTACGTAGGTGGCCACCACTGGACACAATCATGTGCTCAGTGGGGGTCAACCATCCACCCGCTTAGGTCCTCTGATGCTTTCCTTAACTTCCGTCAACTGGTTTATTTGACTAGTTCCCTCCCAACCAAATCCAGATCCCAAGCCTTAGAACCCTGGGCCTCGTCGAGGAGTTTGGACCTCTCTCGTTGCGAAGGAAGGGCACTAATACATCGTGGCACGGCGGTACCGAATTACGTAGAATGGGCACCAACGTCTAGGTACCTCGTTCGTCCAAGCCCATATGCGTCTCCACCACCCTTGCGAGAACCCTGCCTGCCACGACCCCTAAATTGACTTCCCCCATACCCGGGTAATAATACTGTTTGATTGTGAATTTATGCTGCTTGCATATATGCCTTGCCTTGACCACAAGTTGGCAATAGCTGCTGATCGGTCACCTGTTCCGCCTTGCCCATTCCTTCGCCTCGCCTGCTTCCGAGCTGTCGAGCTGTCTTGGTTGATCTTGTCTCCAACAGCATCGTATTCCACCGGCCGTTCCCGTTCTCGTCGCTATATATTCCAAATATACGCACTTCTGCCCCCCCGGCGCGCCTTACTTTGATCGCTCCTCGTCGCACACTCTCTATTCTAACTCCTGACGATCGTGTTTGCCGAGCTACGACGCTGTAGACATCGCAATTAGACGTTCAGCTTGCACCTTTGACCATCTTGAAACCATGACGGTAGCCCATGACGAGCAGCCGACGTTCAGTCGGGAGTCTCCATCACCCGAAACCACGCCAGGTCCGGCCGTCGGCGCCAAACCCGGCCTACCTCGTTATTCATCAGTTGGTTCCTCCCTTTCCTACGGCTCAAGCACAGATGGATCTTATCGGGACTCCGTCATTAGCGAAACACTATCTCGACACTCATCGGCTAGCTACCAATCGAGGATATCAACAGACATGAGTGTGGCGTCCAATCGATATTCGAGCGCAAGCTTTGGCAGGCCAAAACGGCGAGGGTACATGAGGCCCCAAACGACCGACTTCGCAGAGAGTGCGAAACGCCGAGAGAGCGTGCTGAGCTTAGGAAGTATATCGCACCTTCAGTATTACTTTGCCAGGACCGGATTATTAGACGGCAAGGGAGGCCAGCTGGCGAGGAAGAGAAACCCGAGGGCCACCTTGGATATGTCACAACTGGACCCCTCGGCCTACCTTAATCTGAAAGCCACTGGCTCGGATGCCGACTCCTCATACGCCTCAATGAGTTCTAGCCCGGATCTGGGTGCCCAAGGTTTCGGGACATGGCCTCTGGTTGAATCGCCCACCGAGGATCAGGAGGGTTACTATTCAGACGACTTGGAAGAGGACCCGGATGTCTTGCCGCCGACTACCAGCACGTATATCCATCGAGTAAAGCACATCCCAAAACCGCCCACAATAGAGGAGCTGAAGAGCGATCTCACCCAGGCTCTGGATGCTGCAGCAAAGACTCTGCTTGAACCGCCACCGAAATTTATTGATGACGTAAAGGCCTCGCCTGCCCCACAGTCTTCTAAGCCAGTCCAAGGCTTGTATCAGGTTCAGGGGATGCAGATTCTTGATGTCATGACGTTAGCCATTCGTGCCGCTAAGGTATACTATACGTCGCATGAATATCCGGACCGCTTAGATTCCATCAAGTCCGAGAAGGAGATCCGATCCGAGCTGCTTTCCGTCATGGAGGTGCTAAAGCAGATGGCGACTAGGAACTTCGACGGCGGCACGCGCGACGTGGAACACAAGACCATGTCATCTTGGATCGAGAGCATACGAGAAATGCTGAGGAAAGAGCACGAGATAGAGGAAGCCGAGCGTAAGGAAAGAGCGTCTTGGGCGTGGTTAGGTGGCGACTGGAGCGGGAGGGAAATCGAGCGCGAGCTCGCCTTTCTCGACTCGCTCAGCACCGGGGAGGAGCCACTGCCTCCCTGGACGCCAATCGAAGAAGCCGCCGAGCTACCCACGCCCTTTCTCGAGAGCCTACAGAACGGGGTGCGTTTGGTCAAGTTCCACAACGCCGCAGTCCGAAAGTCCCGAAGGCGATTCGGGGCCATCCCCACCCATCACACAGACACGCAGAAGCCGTATAGGTGCGCAGACAATCTGCGATACTGGGCTAAGGCGGCGGAGCTGCGGTGGGAGATCATGCTCAAGATAGACGCCTTGGGCATCGTCTATAATAACAACCGGCAGGTGTGGATCGATTTCGAGGAGGCGATCTGGAAATGGTGCCAGAAGGTGCGCGAGGAGGTCACGGCTGGCTGGATGGAAGAACAAGCAGCTTCACCATAATAACAGTGTCTATGGCTTTATATATAGCCAAGGAGGATACCGAAGTTTGACTGTATGAGGCAGTTGTCCGCATGCAGATATGCATTGTCAGGTCTACCTATAGCCACCCGGAAACAAGAGGGGTTTGGCGAGCACGACTTCACAGATTTACACCATATACCCGCAGCATAGCAAAGCATGATGTTCTATGCATTCCGATGTTCTTGTATAAAGTTTCAAGTAATCTTTAATTCCTCCATCCCGGTCAAGTCCTGGGCGTTGAGTGACAAGATAGCATCTGGATCTTGGGTAGCCTTGCTTTGGGAAGCATTCAGGACCGGTAGCATGTGGTCCATATAAGTCGTTTTGGATATGTTGTCTTATGCCGAAACCATATAGCAAATGGACATGCACTTTGAGCGGGTTGCCTGGGCAGGAAGTCTGTTGACTCTCAGGCAAATGCTTTGCGTGTAGGAAGCGTATAGAGCTAGAGACACTGATAAGTATACCAAAACAGAAAGTCATATAGAAGTACGCTACTAGCTTGACGCTCTATATTTCCAGGGAATCTAGATATCTTCGGTTAGGTTTGAAGCTCCCGCCTGTAGATAAAAGAGGATGTTACCGAAGGCTAGACTAAAGTGTGCAGAAGAGCAGGTACGAAGTACCTGCATTAACAGATTCGCGCTAAATGGTTAAACCGCGGGTGACTCAGCTGCGAGGCGGCTTGACGCAAGGTTGCGCTCGCAGGCAAACGGGGAGCTTCATCAGCTCTTCCAGCCTAATGATCGCAAGCTAATCAGGTACATCCGTCCATACAACTATTAAGCAACGACTCAGTGCAAACAAGCACCGGCACCTTGAATCTTAGAGCCGATCATCCACACAGTCTAGCTCACCGATTAGGTTCATTACTTCGCGTCCCAGATATTCCTATTCAAGAGCTCAAAATTCGACACGATCCCTTCCCTTTTCAGACAGGGCTCTGACTTCGCCATTCAGAAGCCATGGCATCCGACCAAGAACGCGAGCACGCCCTGCAAGCCCTTCGGGCCAAACTTATCGAGTCGCGGGAATGGGAAGCGAAGCTGAAGGCATTGCGCTTAGATATCAAGGGACTACAGAAGGAGTATGATCAGACCGAAGAGAACATCAAGGCGCTGCAGAGCGTTGGCCAGATCATTGGTGAGGTTCTGAAGCAGCTAGATGAAGAGAGATGTACGTCGCCACCACAGCTCCCATCGAAATTCCACGGATATACTGATAAAGAGGCTACCATAGTTATCGTGAAGGCGTCCTCGGGGCCGCGATACGTGGTCGGTTGCAGATCGAAGGTCGACAAAGCGAAGTTGAAGCAAGGAACCCGTGTGGCACTGGATATGACGACACTCACCATCATGCGGATGCTGCCGCGGGAAGTTGACCCGCTCGTCTACAACATGTCACTAGAGGACCCCGGTCAAGTCAGCTTCGCAGGTATCGGCGGTCTGAACGACCAGATCCGTGAGCTGCGGGAAGTCATCGAGTTACCGTTGAAGAACCCGGAGCTGTTCTTGAGAGTGGGCATCAAGCCGCCCAAGGGAGTACTTCTGTACGGACCCCCTGGAACGGGGAAGACCCTCCTAGCCAGAGCTGTCGCAAGCAGTCTGGAAACGAACTTCTTAAAAGGTAACGTAGTGAACCAAGTCACACAAAGTACGCACAGGTAAGAAATCTAACCGCTTCTTATTCTACAGTGGTCTCTTCTGCCATCGTCGACAAATACATAGGCGAATCTGCTCGACTTATACGCGAGATGTTCGGATACGCCAAGGAGCACGAACCCTGCATCATTTTCATGGACGAGATCGACGCCATCGGTGGACGTCGCTTCTCGGAGGGAACTAGTGCAGACCGAGAAATCCAGCGGACGCTGATGGAGCTGCTCAACCAACTAGACGGCTTCGACTACCTCGGCAAGACCAAGATCATCATGGCCACCAACCGGCCGGATACCCTCGATCCGGCCCTGCTGCGCGCCGGACGTCTCGACCGAAAGATCGAGATCCCCCTGCCGAACGAGGTGGGCCGACTCGAGATTCTGAAGATCCACGCTGCGAGCGTAGTTACGGAGGGAGACATCGACTTCGAGAGTGTGGTGAAGATGAGCGATGGGTTGAACGGTGCAGACTTGCGCAACGTGGTTACGGAAGCGTAGGTGCCACCGCGCCGATCCCATTTCCAGAACGGAGAATACTGACGCCTTACGTAGTGGACTCTTTGCGATCAAGGCCTATCGAGATGCCGTCAATCAAGACGACTTCAACAAGGCGGTGCGGAAGCTCGCCGAGGCGAAGAAGCTGGAAGGCAAGCTGGAGTATCAGAAGCTGTAAGCAGCTTAGGTTATCGAAAGCGTACAGTGTGAGGAGCAAGGGCCTTCATACGAAAGCTTTGCATTCTGTTACGAACAGACAGATCACGAGGCATGGGTCAGGGAGGGCAGTTGCTCTGCGACTGCCAGGTCCTGGGTGTAACTTAACATATAAATTTAATCCAGCCCTCGAGCATCAGCGTCAGGAAACCATTCAACATGATTTAGTCAATGTGCATCCACCCTGGAAACTCCAAATTAAGTAACCAAAGGAGCACTGCTCAGACTCGTCTCCACCACGAAAGAAGAAAGTGGTGAACCCGTGTCCTGATAAGCCGCCGGCAAGGTCCGCTCTCTGAAGCTAGGCGGATTACCATACCGCGTGCATTACATGCATAAGGACGTAGCCTCACAGATAAGGGAAACAAGAGTCAGCTGCTGGGGTTAAGCACGTCTACCCCGGCCTTGTCCTCCCTCGTCTTACCGTTGACTGGCGACTGACTGAGTAGCTTCGCCGGCGGAAGACGGAGGTCGGCCGCTAGCAGATGCCATAGAAGGTAGTCCGCATAGGGCTGAACGGATAAGCAGCTACGCATCTCTATGGGTTCTAGTTAGGTAGGAACACAGAGGCGAATCCTGGCGAAGAATCCATTCTTCTCGTTCGGACGGCACGGTCGCTATCGAGACTGCTAAGTTGCGGTCACGGTCAGCTGGCTGCGGGGTGTACTGTGAGTGATTCTCCTCCGGCTTGCTCTTTCCCCCTCGCTTGAGAGACTGCGCGGCGGAAAGTAAGTATCAGGGGAAGGAAGAGTTATTGCCATCTTGGGCATGCCGACTCCGCGTCGGGATGCTTGGCCGTCGACATACTTGCTGATAGCGGCAACCTGCAACCAACCCCTTGGCTGGCGGGCTTTCGTCTGACATCAGAGCTAGGCGGGTGGGGGTGCGTCCGGCGCGGTGCGACGCGCTGCCATGGCCTGCATCGAAGAGAATAAGTTTGGGACTCGGGTCAGGTTGTATTTTATTTTTCCGGGGTCTTCCCAAGCATGGGCAGGTGGACCATGCCAGGTCCCAGTCCGTTTGTGTGGCGGGCGGTTGCTCCCACCAGTCCCCGGGCGCTGGATACATACCTCCCATTCGATTCTAGTCCGAGACGGGTAATACTTCGTACGGCAGTACCGTCCTAAGAATAGCCGCCAGGCAGCGTGTGTGGCGCCTGTCGCCCGATGCCAAAGCCAAAGTTTCCCGGTGCAGCTTACCCGCGTAGCATATTCATTGTGGCGCAAGGCATCCTTTTCCTTCCCATTTGATGGGATATTAAGCGCATAAATCAAGGGCGCGAGGATGAAGATGGGAACTTGGACGTGGGCTTAGGGCAATAAGTTCAAAGGGATGTAGGATGAGAAGAGGATGACAATGCTAGTTACCGTTAGTGCTGACCTCAATAGACACGTTTGCTTGAGTTTCGAGATTTGGCTGCATAACAAGGCGTAGCAGGCGGTTGGCAGGTTAATGAATCCAGTCCCATGAGGGACGGACAGCGGTCGTCATTTGCCGCATACTCTTGCCGCTCTACTGTAGACGCTAAACTACTGATTCATTGACTACTGTAATTGTGACCTCTGGGAATGCTGTCATACGAGACCGTTCAACTGGAGACTACAGCGTTCGAATTAAAAATTCCGATACGGCAACCCCCTATTTCGAGCACCGATCAGGGATGTCGTCAGAGGTCGTGTTCGGATATAGCCTCGCCTCAGGCGTGCCGACGATCTCGGGATCGGCGTCCAACAAGCGGCAAGCGATCTCGAGTTGGAAACACGGCTGCAGGATGATCACCCTAGCACATCCGGGATCTGCTCAAGGCTGCCTCTCCGTCCTAACGCTAGGCGTATGTGCTGTCCCTGCTGTGCAACCGTCAGGGTGGTGGACAGAGAATAATTGATAGTGCCAATGGTGTGTTGCGGGTCTGGACACTATCAATTATCTTGTCCGCCACCTTGACCCTCTGCAAGGTCCCAAGGTGTCCCAGTTCGTTACGACTCACAAGCGTTGCTTAGTCCCAGGTACAGCACCAAAATAAAGGGGCTAGGCTTGCTAGGAGTAAACCAAGCCCTTGGCCTAACGTGTATGCTACGAGTGGAGTTTTGACGAACACGAGCCACGCCAGGGTGAGGGTCTCCGAATCGGCCATAGTTGTCTCGCATGTGGCAGTTTTATCCGCGTTGAGAGCGGGAATACCTACCCCAAAGTCGTATGAGAAGATAGGCCATTCATTCACATAGACAGTATGTACTGGGGGTTCCATAGGAGGTAAGGTAAGGCAGTCCACGAATCATGCTCAACAAAAGAACGAGGAAGAAAAGCATCAATACCAGGTATCGGATGCTTTGAGATGGAGATCGTAAGTATCTCATACCTCATATGACCTGCAGGACTAGATGCTAGGAGTGACTTGAATGTTGAATTGGCGGTGTCAGAATTGTAACCATCTTCAAAGCAAAAAGCCAACAGCAAGTCCGTCTATCAAGATCTGAAACTTTGGTGCAGACGCCTCACGGCAGGACACTTCGAGTTGTTTTGGGTATACTGTTGGGATGAATAACGGGTTTTATTACATACAACAAGGAAAGTTGCGCGGCTCCAACCTTATGGGTTAGTAAACAACGGCTGCAACCTTCATACACACTCGCACACATACTGACACATACACCCCACACACACATATACACCTCTGCATATGTAGCAATTGGGTAGATAGGTAGTGCCTTAGGTACTCACCAGAGCTACTAGCTTTGTCGACGGATAAGAAGAATACTACAAGATATGTAGAGAGCTTGAATGAAAGGATTGACTGTATCATTATCTCCTTTTTGCAGACCATTCCAAAGCATCTTCAAGAAAGGAGGAAAGAAAAGAATATAGCCGCGATCAACAGCAAAGACTACGTCCATCTATTCACTCATTCACGTCTCGTCAACTTTCTATCTATCTAGGTAGGTATGTACATATATGTCCTCATTGCTGTTCTGCTGGCTATCTACTACTAGTACAGGGTATGTAGTACGTATCTCGTGTATGTATGTATATATAGTAGATACGCTTGCGTATGGTAGTGGCGTTTTAGTGCAGTAGGACGAGACAGGGATTATTCTTGGTAGCCCCGCCATCCAGATCTCAGCTCTTTGCGACCCAAGAACTACTGGGTAGATACGCCGCCTACCGTAAGTACGTATTGAAACAGACCAGACATGCCTCCAATACGCACCATACGACAACACATATAAGCCCAAGGGTTGACCCTTCCACAACTTCTTCTAAGAAAATCCCTTTCTTTCCCCAATTCTCTTTCATCCTCTCCCGTAAACAGAAGTCCCAGTATTCATTCCTCCTCGCATTGACTCTCGTTTCCCCTCACTCTTGATACCCCCCCAATTGCCCCTCTTTATTCCGCAACGAGGAGAGGGCGAAAAGAGACGTCGCAATAAACCAGACCGCCAACAGGGTTCCTTCGTTTTCCGCCTCCCACTTACTGTTCTATCTGACCTTGTTCCGAGACAACAATCATGTGGTACGTAATGCAAGCCGTATACAGCCGACCGCCCAGCTGCTTCCTCGTCATGTTTTCCTTACCACCTTTGCATTCGTTTCCCGTGGGAACACATAGTCCCGAGACATTAGTCTGTGTATCGTAGCAGCCCGTCACCGCCTGTTACCGCCCAAAATGTCTTTCCGAAACCTAATGCTCCTCGCCGAGTGTTTATATACGTTCGGTAATGCTAACTAGACCTTTCCGATAGTGGAATTTTTGGCTACATCAACTACCTTGTCGAGAAGGACAGGAAGTTTATCCTCGATACCCTTGTTAACGGTAAGACTCTATTTGGCGGCTGTGGAACCCCTACCTTCCAACGTCTCCCTACGACAATTCTACACCGCCTAACCTCCGCCCCAGCCCGATCGGAATAAGAAATGGTTAAACTGATTTGTCTGCTTTGGACAAGGTCTCTCTCGCCTCGAGTACCGCGGATATGACTCGGCAGGTATAGCTGTTGACGGTGACAAGAAGAACGAAGTCTTTGCCTTCAAGGAGGTCGGCAAGGTTGCTAAGCTCAAGCAACTCATTGAAGAATCCAAGCCCGACCTTACCAAGGTCTTCGATTCTCATGCCGGTATCGCCCACACCAGGTGGGCTACTCACGGCCCCCCTTCCCGGATCAACTGCCACCCTCATCGGTAAATACCCTATTCCGAAAGATTCCGCCACGGCTACCAGTCTAATGCATTTTCACAGGTCCGACCCTAACTGGGAGTTCTCCGTCGTCCACAATGGTATCATCACCAACTACAAGGAGCTCAAGACCCTGTTGAGCTCCAAGGGCTTCAAGTTCGAGACCGAGACCGACACAGAATGCATTGCCAAGCTCGCCAAGTACCTCTACGACATCAACCCTCGCGTTGGCTTTGTCGACCTGGCCAAAGCTGTCATTTCCGAGCTTGAGGGCGCCTACGGTCTGCTCATCAAGTCGGTCCATTACCCACATGAAGTCATTGCCGCTCGCAAGGGATCGCCCCTTGTCATTGGTGTAAAGACGCAGAAGCGCATGAAGGTCGACTTCGTCGACGTTGAATACTCCGAGGAGAATGCTGCTCTTCCCGCCGAGGCTGCCTCGCAAAATGTGGCTTTGAAGAAGCATCACGGCGCCCTCCTGTCTCCGAGCAATGCTCTTCTCGGCGCCCCTGACAAGTCTCTTCTCCACCGCTCGCAATCCCGCGCTTTCATGACCGACGACGGCATGCCCATGCCTGCCGAATTCTTCCTTTCCTCCGACCCTTCCGCCATCGTCGAGCACACCAAGAAGGTTATGTACCTGGAGGACGACGATATTGCCCACATCCACGAGGGCTCGCTGAACATCCACCGTTTGAAGAAGGCTGACGGCAGCTCTAATGTCCGAAACATCCAGACCCTGGAGCTCGAGCTCCAGGAGATCATGAAGGGCAAGTTCGACCACTTCATGCAGAAGGAGATCTTCGAGCAGCCCGAATCGGTTGTCAACACGATGAGAGGTCGTCTTGACATCGAAAACAAGACTGTTACTCTTGGCGGCCTGAGATCTTACATTGCAACCATTCGACGATGCCGCCGTATCATCTTTATTGCTTGCGGTACTAGTTATCACTCGTGCATGGCCGTGCGAGGTATCTTCGAGGAGCTTGCCGAGATCCCGATTGCGGTAGAGTTAGCTTCGGACTTCCTCGACCGCGAGGCCCCCGTCTTCCGTGACGATACGTGCGTCTTCGTCTCCCAGTCTGGTGAGACGGCTGATTCGCTGATGGCTCTCCGATACTGCTTGGAGCGTGGTGCTCTGACTGTCGGTATTGTCAACGTCGTCGGTTCTTCGATTTCCCTCCTCACACACTGCGGTGTCCACGTCAACGCTGGTCCCGAGATTGGTGTTGCCTCTACCAAGGCTTACACTTCGCAATTCATCGCTATGGTCATGTTCGCCCTGTCTCTTAGTGAGGACCGGGCATCGAAGCAGAAGAGGCGCGAGGAGATCATCGAAGGTCTCGGACAGGTTTCCGGGCAGATCAAGCAGATTCTCGAGCTTGACCAGCCGATCAAGGAGCTCTGCGCGAAGGTCTTCAAGAACCAGAAGTCCCTCCTGTTACTGGGTCGTGGAAGCCAGTACTCGACCGCCCTGGAGGGTGCCCTCAAGATCAAGGAAATCTCGTACCTTCACTGCGAGGCTGTCATGTCCGGTGAGCTGAAGCATGGTGTTTTGGCTCTCGTTGACGAGAACCTTCCCATTATCATGATCTTGACCCGCGACGGCCTCTTCAAGAAGTCGCTCAACGCCTACCAACAAGTTGTCGCACGTGGTGGCAAGCCTATCGTCATCTGCAACCCAAGCGATGAGGAGTTCAAGGCGAGCCAGGCCGAGAAGATTGAGGTGCCCAAGACGGTCGACTGCCTGCAGGGTCTGCTCAACGTCATCCCTCTGCAGCTGATCGCCTATTGGCTGGCCGTCATGGAGGGTCTCAACGTCGACTTCCCGCGTAACCTGGCCAAGTCTGTCACCGTCGAGTAGATGTTTGTTCCTGCATAATCTTTGAGCTATTTACGGGTTACGTAGCGAGAGGAGCGTGTCGGTCCATAATCTGCTCAAGTGGGTTTTTAGCGAGCTTTGGTTTTCCCTGGAGTTGGCTGAAAGGGGCCGGTTACATAAATTCGGTCGGGCGGTCGTCCGGTTTGGGATATCTTATCGATAAATATGTATGCGTGCACGCTTGCATCGTCCAGCGTCATCATATGAATCTTGTCTATCTGTCTCGCATTGCAAGGACGAAATGAATGAAGGAGGGATGAAAACTGAAGGGATGAATAGTGATGGGATGAGTAGTCGGGATGAATAGTGAATCCCATATGAAGACAACGAGATCGGTAATGTTTACCAGTATTAGACATATTCGACACCACCCACATCTTTTGGCAGGGTATTACATTGTGTTCGTAAATTGCATATTCCTACCTACACCCCGTCATCTGGCACTCGCATTTCATTTCACACTCGAATCCATCGGGATCCAGCGATATCATCGAGTATTCTCTCGAAATGATTTCCGTCTGTCTCGAGCCTAATAATACAAATGCCTTGTATCATTCATCCGACTGATCTCCCCTCGAAAGGCGGCCTGAAGCAAGCAAGAAATCTGTACGGGTTAAGAGCGTCCACACGGAGGAAGGTCTATGTCGCTACTATGTGGATCGCTCGCCCGATCAACTCCATATTCATTTATTTTGTTCGCTCGTTACCCGCCAGCGTCACTCATTCCCTGCTGCCGAACAGTAGCGACCCGTTTTGTCATCTCGCCACTACTCTACACCGTCTGCGTGCCGTACCCCTTGATGCGATCGGCGAAGGCCCAGCTCTGCTGCTCGAGGCGCTCGCCGTGGCTGATCTCGACGCCGTCGGCGGTGACGACGGCGAGCGAGTATGAGTCGAGGCTGCGGGCGTCGCGGTAGAAGAGGACCTTCATGCACTCGCGGACGACGGCGACGGCCTCGTCACGCGTGAGGCGGGCGGCGGCCTCGTCGTCGGGCACGTGACGACGCAGGATGGGCTGGGCGAGCATGGAGCCGAAACCCGTGGCCAGCGAGGGGGACTCGAAAGTGGTACCGAGCAGGTCGGCGGCGGCCAGGAAGGGGCGGCCCTTGCGGTCGGGCCTCTCGTCGAGACCGGCCACCAGCAGGTGGTTCCACAACGGGTCGAACTTGGACCGCCGGTGGTACAACAGCTTTGACAGGTACCGGTGCAGGTTGCGCGCGCTCAGCCGGTGCTCCTCGGCATCATCCCCGCCGCCGGAGGTGTATGACTTGTCGATCGCCAGCTCTGTCAGGTGCCGGTCCAGGTACTGCATGTCGGACACGTCGCCCCCGAAGCCCACGACCGAGTTCTCGCCGAACTGGCGGATTCGCTTAACGTCCGTGAAGCGCGCCAGGGAGCCGTAAGACGCTGTGCGGTGGGGGTTGGTCTGGTTAGCCGGGTTTCGCTTATGTGATGCGTCGCTGGAGGGGTTAGACGGTTGGGGTTGAGGCGGGCGAGAGTAGGTAGCAGAAAACCTGGGGAGGCTTGGAAGAACGGGGAGACTAGGGAAGATAAAGGGTCGGCAAGAAGGAGGAGCAGCGAGATCAATCAAGTGGCAGTCATACCCAGGTTGTCAGCGGCCATGACGACGCCATCCTTGAACTTGATCGCTATTACAGACGTTCCCGTGACGACGGGCTGTTGTGTGTGCTGCTTCGGTCCGTTGGATTGCATATACGAACGGTCGTAGGCACCGTAGACATCGTCTCTAGGCTGTCAAGTAGCGAGATATGGTTAGCTACCTTGTCCAGCTTTCCACTCAGATGCCGGCGGTTGAAGGAGCATTCTTACACGGCCCCAAGCTTGCGGTCGGTGATCCATATTCTCGTGCTAGGGGTGTTGATTAAGTAGCGATCAGATACTGTCCAAGAGGGACAGTAAGGTGTCGAAATTGGGCGGCTCGTAGTATAATGTAACTTAGTTGGAGAGGCAAGGCAAGACTACTAGGTTAAGTAAGTGGAGAGGTCGTTCGTTCATTGAAGCTCCAGGTGCCAGCTCCGCGTCGTCACTGTTCTGCCTTCTGAAGCTAGGGCCCCCACACAAATGTACAGGGTCGGACAGCTGGCAGGACCGCTCGGTACCTACTGCAGCCACCTGCTGTACTTATTTATTCCCCCCGTCCCGTAGCATCTTGTTTCCCATTCAACACCAACAAATACATTGACAGCAGTGCACAAAATAGTTAATCAACCTGTAAAGCACGTAGAATTACTGCATGACTCGGTCGAGTATAGATCATGAGCGGCTTAGTGGCTTATGAGAGCAGTGACGAGGAGGAGGCAACACCAGAGGTACCAGTGACCGAAACGAAGGTATGATGAGAGTACATCGACTCCCTAGTTGAGATTATACCAGCCTCAATATGAGCAGAGGGCGGCACTGATTCACCAGAGACCAGCCACAGGAACCAACTCAGGAAGCCAAGGTCAACGCCGATGGAAAGCCGAGTAAGTGATAGCGACCTTCCTTGTTCACTAGGATCCCAACTCACACTCATAAGGGACATCTGCAAAAGAGACAGAAGAGGCGGTAATATCACAAGCACCAGTTGAGCCGCAGGAGCAACAACAGCAGCCCATCATTGGGCCTCAGATGGGGCCCGAAGCCGAAGGAGGGCCAAGCTACCCGCCACTAGAAGAAGACCCGGCCCTAGAGGAGGAAGAAGCCGCCGTAGACCCGGCCATACCACCGAGGTCGCCCTACAGCGCGGAGCGGGCGGCGCTGCGGAACCTGACGCTGCCGCCGGTGCCGAACACGGAGATCCCACCGTCGCCGCCGGGCTCGCCGCCGCCGGGGACGAACCGGAAGTTCGCACAGTTCCTCGAGCTCAAGAAGAAGGGCGTGCACTTCAACGGCAAGCTCGCGGGCTCGCCGGCGCTCCAGAACCCGGCCCTCGCCGACAAGCTGTTGGCCTTCGTCGACGCCGGCAGCCGCGAGGCCCAGTACGCCACCGTCCTGGCCCCGGACCTCTGGGACCCCGCCGCCTTCCCCCGCTGCGCGTTCAAGGAGCAGCTGCGCGCCGCCCAGACCGAGACCGCGCAGGCCAGGGCAAGGGGCAGGGGGGCCGCCGTCGATTTCGTGCCCGCGGGCGAGGCGGCGTCGGGGGCGGGGGCAGTAAATGCAGTTAGCGAGGGGGTTGCGGCGGCGGCTGCTGCTGGTACGGGTACTGGAAAGCGGAAGACGAGATTCGACAAGTGAAGCGGTTCATAATACGGAAGACTCTGCCCCTGGTGACAGTCCAGTTGGTGGCGAGTGAAGGAAAGTAGGGGCGCGCTTGGACAACGGACGTCTACTTCTGAAGATCGGACTTAGATACGACCGGATTTCTCTTTGATACCCATATGGCGATGCAAAAACACATATCGCCAAGCTGGACAGAGGCCAGTCCCGTGAATTTGTCGAGCCGAGCTTACCGCTCGACTGTGTGCTATACCGACGTGTTTCTACTGAATAAGCCATTCCTCTACTACCGCTAGAGATCTCGTATCGCTAGTTCACGGACTTCCAACAGACACAATGGTATAATGCTATCATTACGTCCAATATAGCCGGATATCCAAAAGATCTCATTGAACCAGTTTGCAGCCGTTGAGCAATCCCTAAAGCGACACGAAAAAATAAATGAGCCTACTTCTACGCTGCGAACCAGCTAAATAGGCAATAGCTGGCCTAGACTCTTCGATGCAAAATAATCACGACCTATAGTAATGATTCTTCTTCAAGACCTATGCAAAGCACATCGCTTCGTTGCTTTCAGATGTGAGCAAATAATTCGCGCATTTTTGGCGATGTGACGCGGCTCCGGGTAACCTTGAGGGCCAACTCTATGTGGTCTCTTATTGCTTGGATACCTAAGAATATGTGTCACCACCGAGGTAGGACGAACCAGTTTTGAACTGGCAGTTTATAGAAGTTAAAATAATCCCCTCAACCTCACTCGAAAAAATGAATCACCAAAGCGCAGAAAGATGTTGAATCAGTCCGCTTTCCGCGAGTCACGTAACCCCCATATTTGTTGTGCCCACCGGATTTCAAAAACGCTCTCCAACCATCACCGCTCAACGGACGGGGTTTAGGCCCGTCTCCTCGCCTCTCTTAATAATATCCACTTATGTCTACGGTACGTATACCTAGACCTTCGCCCAGCGCAGTAGCACCGCGGCGGCGATGACGGGGAGGACGCTGACGACCTCGCCGAGCCCGGCGAACTGGGGCGGGATGCGCGCGCCGCCGGTGCCGGCGCCCGTGAACGCGCCCGCAGCCAGCAGCACGGCGAACAGGTTGTAGACGAAGCTCCAGGCGAAGTTGAAGGCGATGCGGCGCACGGCGGCCCGGCTCGTGTCGACGGCCGTCAGCACGCCCGCGAGGCGCGGCCGCACGAGCACGAGGTCCGCGGCCGACCGCGCCACGTCGGTGCCCCCGTTGACATGGACGCCGATGGTGGCCTGGGCGAGGGCCACGGCGTCGTTGGTTCCGTCGCCGCAGAATATGACGACGGGCTTCCGGCCGGGCTTCGCGGGTGATTGCAGCGCCTGTATGTAGGCTCTCTTGTCGGCCGGGGCGCAGCGGGAGCGGACGTGTTGATCTGCGATATGGAGCTGCGCCGCCACGGCCCGGACGGCGCCGTCGTCGTCCCCGGACAGGATCGATACGGTGATGCCGCGGGCTTGGAGCTTGGATACCGTCTCTAGCGCGTCCGGCCGCAGGGAGTCCTCGAGGCCGAAGGTAGCAGCGAGTGAGCCGTCAATCGTGAAACAGAAGGCTGTATAGCCTTTCCCGAGAACGTCGCTGACGCTGGGTTCCGTCGACAAGCCGAGCCAGCGAGAGTTACCTGCGCGCAATACACGGCCAGAAGGACATGTACCTTCGATCCCTTTTCCGGGAATACTCTTGACGTCCTTGACTTGCATTCCCGCGCTAGATTTGTTTCTGAGGTGAGTAGCTACGGCAGCCGAGACTGGGTGCTTATTACTACCCACCAGACCCAGAAGAAGACCGACGGTGGTCTCATCTCGGCCATCACCATCCGTCCAAGCTTCTGATACTACAGCAAGTTTGCCTTCAGTAAGCGTACCCGTCTTATCGAAGACCACATGCGACGTCTTGTGGGCGATCTCGATGCTCTCTGCTGTCTTGAATATGACACCCCTATCCGCCGCTACGCCAGTCGCAATGACGACGACCATGGGAACCGCGAGACCGATCGCACACGGACAGGAAACAATCAGGACGCTGATCGCGAAGGTGATCGCGTTGACCACGGCTTCCGAGCCGGGCTGCTTCCTCACGGCTACGCCGATGGCGACCCACACGACGAAAGTTATCACAGTGAGGAGGAGCACCACCGGCACAAAGTAGCTCGCTACCCTATCCGCAATGTGTTGGATTCGTGGTTTCGACAGCTTAGCTTCGTCAACCATGGATGCGATGGTGCTGATGGTGTTTTCCCCCGGCAGGCGAGTGAGGCGCACGACTAGAGTACCCGAGCCGTTGATCGATCCGGCGACGACGTTTGACTTCGCTTTCTTCTCTACGGGTCTTGACTCCCCGGTAATCATGGACTCGTCTACCTCTGACATGCCGGATACGACGGTGCCGTCGGTGGGCACGCGCGAGTCGGGCATCACCCTGAAGCAGTCTCCGTACTGAAGCAAGCGGGCATCAATCACGGACTCCTGGCCATCGCTGCCCACCAAGACGGCTTCTGTAGTTTGGAGAGAGCGGACCGAGATGGACTCGACAGCCTTTTGGCGAGCTAGCGCACCCAGGTAGCGTCCGACCATGATTAAGGTGACAAGGAGCGTGCTGGTCTCGAAGAACTCCCCCGTCGACAACGGGCTTCCGGAGACCATGTAGCCGAACGCTACGACTGAAAAGACATAGGCCGTCGTCGTGCTGAGTACGATAAGAAGATCCATCTCAATTACGCGCGAGAAAATCAAGCTCTTAATGGAGGTAGGATAAAAGGGGCCAGCGACGACAACTTGAATGATGGTAGCGAGAGCCAGCGAGACCGAGCCGTAGGCGATCTCATGCTCAGGGAGTGGTGCCCAGGCGAGAACCAGAACCGGAATGGTCAACAGTGCAGACAAGATGGTCATGTAACCCACGTGGCGGACGTGTTTACCTCCCGCATCAAGCGTCGGGTCTGCCCGGGGAGGGGCGAGCTTCAACGGAGTCTCATTCCCGAAACCGCGCGAGACGAGGTCCCTGGCTCCGATGATCTTGGCATCAAAAGCTACCCGGACAGTCTCCTTGTCAATGAGGGTCATCTCGGAGACGCCTAACGGGTAGTCTCGTTTAAGAAATTCCTCGCAGCCCTGCGGCGGTATGACGTCGATCGTCGCACCGCGGTCGCTGATGCGCTCGCACGTGAACTCGGTGGTCCTCTCGAGATGCTTCACGACCTCCGTGACGGAGTTGACGGCGACATCGAGGTCGAACTCGGCCCTGGAGAGGACCAAGCTGGTCTTCAAGTTGCAGATGCCCGGAACCACGGCCAGCGTACGGCTCAGCTTTGTCTCGCAGCCCGTGCAGGTCATCCCGGAAATGCTGAGGATGACGTGCTCGGAACCGACAAGTCCCTTCTCGGGGTCGCTTGCCACAACATCGTAGGGAGGGACGGGCTCTACGGTTTCCTTGGATTTATCGAATTTCTTCTCTTCGCCGCAACAGGCGTCAGAACAGGAGCCAGCAACACTCGGTGGCTTAGTCTTCGGCTGTCCACAACAGCCCTTAGAGCAGCCATCTCTCGCGGGCGACGCGCGACCGCTACTGATGCCGCAGCTGTCCCTGGAGCGCCTCCTCGCGGCAGATCTGCCGCAAGTCTTGGCGGAAGTTGAGGTAACAGTCGCTGGAGCAGCGCAACAAGAGTCAACGGAGCGGCGACCTCTCTTAGAGCCGCGGGTCCTCTCGCCAGATGGACGTTCCACGGGGATGCAGCATGACTCCTGTCCGAGAGCGATCAGGGCCCGGCAAATGCAGCCGAGCGCCTCGAGCCTCGCCGCATAGCGGTCGCGCGTGGAGCGGCTGTGCTTGGTGCATGGCTTGCCGCCCTGGCTCTTGGTGTCGCATTGGGGGTCCTCCTCGCAAGAGCGCTGGGCCAGACGGTCTAAGCACGACGTGTCGCAGCAGGGCGAGGCCTTGCCCTCGCAGCAGGTTGAGTCGGTGGCATCCGGGACAACGAGCTCGGGGGCGGTGCAGCACGCGTCTTTGCAGTCCGACTCGGCACTGGCAGGGACAACAGGCTCTGGGGCGGCACAGCATGCGTCTTTGCAGGCTGACTCGGCACCGTTAGCCTTGGGAATAGTGGGAGCGTCACAACACGCATCTTTGCAGTCCGACTCGGTACCAGTAGCGCCCGAGAGGACGGGCTCCGGGGCGGCACAGCACGCGTCTTTACAGTCCGCCTCAGCACCGCTAGCTTTGAGAGCAGGGCTGTCATCGGCGGTCTTGCACTGCTCGCTGCCGTGCTCGTTCCCGGGCGCGGGAGATGTGGAGGATCCGCAGCAACCGCTCCCGGACACTGCACATGTGTTTTTCAGCGACGGCTCTACTACGACATCGCAGCAGGAGTCCTGGCAGTCACCCTCGTCCACCGCGGGGGGTTCGGTGTTTTGCGTTTGTTCAATCGGAGTGGAGGCCGGAAGCGGAGCTTGGGCGGGCGGAACCGGTGAGGCGGGCGGTCCACAACAGCCAGACCCGCACGCCATGATGGTTTGAGATGGTGGTAAATTAGCTACGAGGATTTTCCAGTTCTGGATTGAAAGAGAATGGTAGGTCCTACTATGTTGGTAGTCAGGTGAGATCGAGTAAACGCATGATACTATATAGAAGCACCGGGGCTCTTGTTATGGGGGTTACTAGTCCAACTCCCGGTAGCGCATCTGCATCCCGCATGAACCTGGGGAGGGCATTTGTTCACATCTCGAGTGCAGCATGCAGCAAGATAGATTATTACCGGACGCCTTCCAAATATACTTGTTCATTATATTTCTATTCGTACATAGCTACTTCAGCTACGTGAATAGCTGGGTTACGGTAAGTACGACCGGACTAAATAAGTAGGTCCTTAGACACTTGGGCTACGTCTGCCGACGTATGCAGGAACTGCTCAACGCTCCTGCAAGCTTTTGTCTCATATATGGATGTTTGTGGGAAGCCTCTGAAGTTGAAAAGTACTAGGTATGTAGTTTGGCCGCCTTTTGCGTTTGCCCTACCTTGACGATTCAAGATGTTATATGTTATGTCCATAGATGGGATGCTTGAACACCGTCACGCCATACGCCTAGGTATAGAGGGCTGCCAGGGGCACAGTTAGGTCATCTGGCGGTAGAACCGGTAATGCCCGCATACGTACATGTGATGAGGACCCACGCAGTTTGAGGTCCATTTATGTACCTGATGCACGGACCGGTGAATTAAATGTTACCTACCGCAATAATGATGCTGTGAAGTACATAGCATTTTACCATATACATATTGGGTACAATTATTCGGACCTTAATGGAAGTAGGGCGGAGGGGGGGCGTGCACAGCCCCTCTTCCAGTTAGCGTAACCTTGCTTACATTTAGTTAAAAGACCCAACAGGTCCCCGAGTCTCGGCTGTGCCCTCACTTCATCTTTTTCCCTCCTTCATCATCCGGTATCACCCTCCAATATGTTTTGCCTACAAGCCCATGTGATGGTAACGTATGGCAACACCATAGAATCTGACTATGGGTAACGTGAAACCACTATAAGCGGCCGTGTTGCCGGCTTTGATGTTCTTCACTTCTGAGAGATTTATACCGCGTTTGATCGGTCGCTCCAGATTCCCGGGGGCGTATCGGTTGATGCAGTTATGGACAATGCGAAGTACCCGACCAGTGGTGCAACAACAAGGATACAATCCAGGAATGGGACAGCAGTAAGTCCACGAATCAGTTCGCCGCGGTCTCTTGTACTATTGCCTTCTGGACAGATGAAACGCATAGAGCATACTGACTTTGCTTGCCTCTCCAGATATCTTTTCAATTAGTCATGGCTTAGGTCAAGAACCAATGGACCTCGAGGCCTCTCATATCCAGGATTGCTATCGAGACGATGCTGCCCGACCAAATCCCTGCATGAATCGGCGTCGTACTGCGGCAACACGATTTAATGTCGTCCTGGGCAGGACGGTAAAAGGCCCTTGGAGTCGCGGAGTACCACGGATGGCTCCCGACATTTTGGTCCTGGGCATGACATTATGACAAAAGGCCTTATGCGAGCCATGGAATTCTGTTTGATCCTGGCATGTCGTCCTGGGCAAGACGTGGAAACTGCCCTACGGTGTTGCGGTATGATCATGACGCGCATGATCTGCATGAGTCAAAGTTTTCCGCATTAGACTTGGGCTTTCTCCGCCGTTGATAGATGGCGTTTTCGCCAATGTACGGTATGCTTACCCCTAGAACTCTTCACTTACGATGACGCGACTCACGCCCATAGCTCGGTATACGATCTCGAGGATGTTAACGTTTGTCAATTGATTCGAACATGTGTACCGGTATTTGATCATAATAATGATAATATGCTATCGGCCATTTTGCATAGGGATGGTTACAGTACCGTGAGTTCATTTCCTACATGCACAAAAACCACAGTGGCCCGAGTACTTGCGACTAAGTGCAGCTGAGTTAGTGACGGAAGACCCTGGCTGAACTCCACCGAGCTGGAGGGCTTCAATCATTTCCTGCATGGGCTGACGATTCCGCGAGGGAACGTCAAGTGCCCTCATATCCGCCCCTGGTTGGCGGCATAATGACGATGGCCGCGTATTCAGCGGCTTCGTCTACGAACTCTGTCATAATGAGAGGGTTCTGAACCCTCTCATCATGAAAGGGCTCGTCTCAGCTGTTTTGTTACCTTCCAGCATTGTTGTTGTTGTTTTTTCCTTCAACACTTCTAAAAAGGTTTCTGTTTTGGTAATCGAGTCGAAAACGACCAAGATGTTGCGGCAATTAGTTTCGGCATCTTGGGACGACCCACCGGGGCGCTGCGCTTGAAGACATGTGGTTTATCTGTCTTAGCCCGCCCTAGTGGATGGTCGTCAGTGCCACCATGCTTGGGTTCTTTCTGAAGGAGATAAGCGCGATAGTAAGGGCAATATGCCGGCAGTGGAGCCATGGCCTTAACGGCAATAACCGCCATGTTCTCCCGTCACGCGGCAGAAGCTACTTTGCTCCGGAGCCAGCGTCTCGGACTCGGCCGAGGAGAACCCGTCCCACGCCGACAAATCGTCTGCCGGCTTCGCCTTCCCTAGGGAGGGTGGAGACTGACCCGGAGGCGTGGGAAAGAGCTTGGTGATGTGGGAAAAGGTCCATTTGTTTATACATGGTACCTGGGGCTGGGCGTAAGTAATTGCTGGACTCGCCTATTTCTTCCCCCTTATTTCTTCGCTCAATTGCATCACCCGCCCATGGAGACGTTTTAAGAGTCGATTTCTGCCAATTATTCGCCTAACCAACTAGAAACGGCAATTACTGACTCCATATGTTGTAGTGGTCGCGTCTCTCTGTAGACATATCACGACTTGTTTTTCGTGTTGTCTCGAAAGTCCCCGGCTCGATTAGAAAACATACAGATTCGGGTACGCCCGTCTTGGGTTCCACGCGGGCGTACTGGCAGACAAAGTCTAATAATGGGAGGCGACAGGTGGGGGGTTTCTATCCAAGTGGGATGCCATGGATTCTCTCGAATAGTCTAAGCTGGATAGCTCAAATTCAAGCCTGGCACCGTCTCTGATACGAAGTTCCACATGCCGCTTACCGTGCTATTTGGCCTCGTGGTCAAGGTAGGAGTCTAATCGAACCTAAGCAGCGTGCATATCCATAGAGGGAGGAGAGCGCGGTTCTCCCTAATCAAATGGTTCAGCCAACGGCAAACACTACGAAAAGATAATGCCACGACGGCACTGTAGTAAGAGTTTTGTGGAGTTCACGTTCTGTTATTCTTCATGAGAAATAGTAATCATACACAGCTTATACAAAGGTGCGTCAATAGGCCATTTCCTAAACCCCTCCCTAATGCTCTCACTGGCGGAGAAGAACCCCCCTCTGAGGCCCCTACCACAGACGATATAGCCTACACAAACCATGGTATCACTCTGCCATCTCCATCACAGAAAGCTACTTTATTTTTTCTTCCTTTCTTTTACTTTGTAGGACTTTGGGGCCCGCGGGTGAATCTAGGGGGTGCGGCGGAAACCACATCAGTAACTTGCGCCGTCGGAAGCCTGGCGGCACTGGCGATTGATTGATTGATGCTACTCACCTGTCCCACAGCTGTCCGAGATACCCGGCCTGCGGCTTCTGGTCCTGCAGGCTCTGGCGGCGCGCCATCGTGCCCGGGTCGCTGTCGCCCCGCTTCAGGTTCATCAGGCCGTGGAATGTCGGGCCGGAGGACCTCTGTCGTCGGTTAGCAAGCGTTGGCTAGGGGCCGCTCGTGGGAAGCGATATTGTAAAGGGGCCGTCGTCACTGTGCCGTAGAGGCAGATAGGCCGCGGGGAGGTGTGTAGGTGCGTGGGTAGCGAGGGTAACGTACCCTTCTTCCCAGGGGACTGTTAGGGTTGGCGCTGCTGGCGGACTTGTCGTTATCCATTTTGTTCTTTTGCTGTTGCTGCTATTGTAGTTGTTGTGATACTCTCTATTTTGTAGGTACGTGTCGTCTGCGTCGTAGCTGAGCTGTGACACTTTGAAGGGGGACAGATGGTGATGCACAGCAGCATAGATGCGGGGAAGAGGACGTCACCCTTCTCTTATATAGCAACATGCATATTGGACTGATATCTTCGGGCTCATACGTAAGTGCATATCAGGCCCCGACAACGACACTTCCTTCCCATCTGCATGCTTCGTAATCCGCCGGCAGTAACGTCGTACGACGGAAGGATGACTCTCACCAATGAGGTGATGTCGAAGGGAGCTGTCGATCACCCCCTTAGCTCCGTGCGTGAAGCCCATCTCAGCGATCGTCCACTGGACCTATTGATCGCTGCTCTCGCGTACATGCATCGGTTACGTAATTACAAAGCCACGCCAGATCACCGCGAAAACAGCCGGCCGTACCGAGTTACCTGCTGACCTATCAAGCGTACGATATACGTATATCTTTTACCCCAGACAAAGGAAGGGCAGTAGCGTCCTATAGACGGACTCCACCCGGAGGAAGTCCCGGGATGCGGGTTCTACCCCGCAAATGTGAGCGATTGGCAAATGCTTATACTTTCAAGAACGACTAGACTAAGATAGGTGTTGAATCAGGAGACGGCGATCGCTTCCATTTGGTTGGGGGCTTCGGAGCCCCGCATCCCCTCGGGCAACTTGGTTGACGGTGTGTCCCCCCCTTTCCTCAAATTCTTTTGTCTTTTTCCTTAAAGCCTTTGGCTGGGCGTCGATTTAGCTAGCCGACGACCTGGTTGCGCTCTGACCTAGCTGCGCATTAACCTAGCTAGCCTTAAGCCCTGGTGGTTTTGGCTAGCGGTCGACCTGCAAGCGCTGGCTAACCGTCGACCCAGCCTGCGCGTCGTAACAGTCGACAAAAGAAAAAAAAAATTGAAGAAGCACACACTCTTCCCTCCTTTTTTTCTCAGGTTAGCTAGCATTTCCAGGAAGGCGACTAGCCAGGGTTTGCAGGGCTTGCAGGTTGACAACAAGGTCAATTAGGTCAGGTTAGGAGCTAGGCTTCCAAGGCTCCAGGGCATTGCCAGGTTTCGTACAGGCCATATATCCCGGAATAGATCGTAGAAGCTTATACAATATGCTAATATTGGTACATATAAATATGAAGCGTAACCGGACAATGTAGTTCAGTAAAAGCAAGGTGCTATCCATACCCAGTAACGCCTAAATCGAAAATGATACCAGTTCGCCAATGCCCTACCCTCCCAAAAGGCTTATAGCATGTCGTATGCTCTAGCAAGCAATTTCTGTGACAAGACCCTACTATGATCATCAGCATCGAGTATCTTTGCCTTCATGGCCACGACATGCTCGAGTATCTCGATTGCATCCTTAATCCGTCCGTCATCAAGGTATGCCCTTGCCAGCTCCTGCTCTGACGCTAATCGAGGTTGGTCCTCTTCTGCCAGCGTCTTTTTCCGGATAGCTACGACATGCTCGAATATCTCGATTGCATCCTTAATTCGTCTGTCTCCGAGGTATGCCCTTGCCAGCTCGTGCTCTGACGTTAATCGAGAATGGTCCTCTTCTGCCAGCGTCTTTTTCCGGATAGCTACGACATGCTCCAATATCTCCATTGCATCCTTAATCCGTCCGTTATTGTGGTATGCCCTTGCCAGCTCGTGCTCTGACCATAATCGAGAATGGTCCTCTTATGCCAGCGTCTTTTTCCGGATAGCTACGACATGCTCCAATATCTCCATTGCATCCTTAATTCGTCTATCATTAAGGTATGCCCTGGCCAGCTCATGCTCTGACGCTAATCGAGATTGGTCCTCTTCTGCCAGCGTCTTTTTCTCGATAGCTACGACATGCTCGAATATCTCGATTGCATCCTTAATCCGTCTATCATCGAGGTACGCCCTTGCCAGCCAATGCTCTGACGACAGTCGAGAGGCGTCCTCTTCCGAAAAGGATGCCCTTTTCCATTTAAAAACCTCTTCGAGATACTTTACGGCATCCCCAAAACGCCTATCGTTATACAGGCACCGTCCGGCTTTGCCGGATAGATGATATCTTTCTTCTGTTTGACATTCCTTGCTTTCTTCGAATACGCGCAACGCGTGCGGTAGGTATTTTCTCCATACTTCGCGATTCGCTGGGTCATTGGACGGAAAAATCGCGGCAAAATGATGAAGTGCGTTTATGGCGACTTCCTGTAGGCGGCCATATCTCTGGATCCAGGCTCGCGTTGCTACATGCACCAAGCTGTGCATATCAAACATGTCGCCCTCTTCTCGTCTTGTCAAAAATGCGTAGCTACAAAGTGTGCCGATCGCATTTTCCATTTCCTCATTCGACCGTAAATTAGGGAGAAGCGATCGCGGTATGGCCTTCGGCTCGATGCACGACATAAACGAGAGCAGCTCGGCAGCCGCACTATCAAACTTCCAAACCTGGTCGAAGGACACAAGCCAGGTGCTTGCCACGGCATTCTGCGAGCCGGAATATCGAGTGCTATCGCGGAAGTCCCGGCTCATTAGCCTTACCATATCCTCCTCCGTGCCCCGTAAGAGCTCCAGGTAGTTTTGGATAGGCGTCTGGTTGCAATTCAGATATGCAACAGCCTGTGTGATGGCTAATGGGAGGTATGTGAGATCTTGGAGCAGCCTCCTAGTCGTTGCTTCATCCTGGAGCAGCTGCTTCTGAACCAGCGTCTTTTCCAAGAAACTCGTCGCCTCCGGTTCATCCATCTCCTGCAAACCGAATACATCACACCCCGCAGCAGATACAGCCACTTTCCGCGATCGCGTAGTAAACAGTGTGATTCCGTTCTCGCTTTCAGGCAAGTACTCGTGCAACCCGCCAGGTTTCTCGGAGGATCCGAAAATTAATTCGGTGTCGTCCGCGTTGTCCACAATCAAGAGCCACTTCCCAGCAGCCTCCGAGCTGAGATGCCGTTGCAGAGACTGTTTTGGATCGTCGCCTTTATCGATCCGGATCTCAAGTCGCCTCGCTATCTCCGCATAGGCTTGGTCGAAACTTCCGTTACTTAGTGCTGGCACCCAGAAGACAGAATATTCCGGTTGGTTGTCTTTCACCCAGTACGCAAATTTCAAGGCGACCTGGGTCTTACCCACGCCCCCTAGGCCAACAACTGCGAGCTTTTGGCATTCCTTTCGGATGAATAGCCTTTCTTGGAGTCGGTCCAGGACAGCGTCTCGTCCGGTGAAATGCCTGTTCCTGGGAAGCGGGATGTAATATGGTCTAGAAGCACGATCTCGAATAACGTTAACAGCTATAACAACTCATTAACGTCATATTGTAGGTGTACTAACTACTCAGCAGTGCCCTGGTGTGGCCTGATGCCGCTGCTCTGTCCATTTCCATACTGACAGCTGGGGTCAGCCCCTGGACTCCAGCCTCATCTCCTTGCGGCAACCCAGTACGGATGAACTGCGTGAGCACCTTACAGATGACGCGATATTGTTGATCTTTCTTGTCGTTGCACCTCGCCATCTGCATATGGTTCGCATCGATCCTCTCGACGGTTTCGAATTGTTCTGGCAAGCCGACTTTCGAGGAGAAATCGCTTACTACCTGATAGTAGAATGCATGGTCAGCCAGCGCTTTCGATAAGTGGGTACGTGACAGGAGATACCTTTTCGTGCAGCCCCTTGACACCCGATATGCCCCTCGCCTCCTGGAAAGAGTGGACCTTGATACCTGCGTCGTGCACTATTTGCAGGAACTCGTCTTGAATATTATCTAGGACCTCGCTGTTCACTTCTAATGTTTTGACGATTCGTTTGTTCGAGTCTTGGAAGGCAAGGCTGGCAAGGTTTGATACGATAGCACCCCATCCCGCATACGAACTGCCTTTATGAGGCGTACTAAGAAAGATGACCAACTTCGTTCGTGACCGACAGATGTTTGATCTGCGTATCGCCTGCTCCCTTGTTAGTGCCAAAGACCCCCACTGTTATCCCTTAGGGAAGAGTGACATACGTCTTTGACAATAATGCCACCGAGACTGTGCGCCACGAAAATGGTTGGTCCCTGGAATCCCTGGAATCATTAGTACAAGACCTTCGGCATGAGTTCTGGGATGCGACCTCACCTCATTCTCGATGTCACGCTTGAAATGTGTTGCGAGGTCTTGGCCGTGTTGCGACACGCTATTTTGATTATCCGCTTGGAACATACCACGGACAACATCCGCATTGTATCCATATGTCCATACTCTCGCTTCGGGTATATCTTCGGTAAGGTAGTCCCGTGGCCAGAACACACTAGGTTCTATAGACGAGCTTCCGTTATTCGAATCGTCGTCTTCATTGCGAGCTAATACCGTATACTTGGCACGGAAACGCGTAAAAAGCGGTTTGAAGGCTCTTCGTCTGTTCGGGGCCGCAGCGCGTTCTTGGCTATTCACTGTCCGGCTATCTTCCCACGTCGCCTGTGGGTGGCCCCTTAGGCCGTGCACAAAGATGATGCTATGCCAGACTGGTTAGAAGGACACGAATGATATAAGTGAGATGTTTGTCTTATGTACTTGACTTTGTGCGATCCACACTGCGGGGAATCGGGCTCAGAAAGCAATGTAAACCCGGTACGGTGCACGCTAAGTGTCTCTGGCCCGGACATGGTGGGCCTTGACCCGCCAGGACCGGGGAGTTTGGAGTTAGGTTTGGAATGATGCGTATGAAGGCTTGAAGGCCTTTTGAAACAACATTAAATTATGGTTTTACCGGTATGCGGGGGTCTGGTCATGTCGATGCGCTGGGCAGGAATCGTTAATGCAGCCTCAACCCAATCACGTGAGCTACGCAGCCTGGCAGGTTATTTCTCAGCTAATCTTGATCCTCGTCTAACCTCTGTATCAATACACTTGTAGATGGAACTTGTTGCTAATCGATTACGCTATGGATGTATAGCCCTGACTCATACCAAAATCCGTCCTTTGACTGCTATGGTACATGGCTGTCACTCCAATCGGCTCGTTCTTCTATAGAGGGAGCCGACGAAGCCCAGTTCCAAACCGAGGGAATCCCTCGTGGACTCGAAGTCTGCACAGACTCCGGGCTGAGTGATAGTCAGCTACATCTGCCATTCCTGCCATTAGCCTATTAGCATGAAGATATGCCATGCGATCAAAGTCAACTACACTGCATTCATTATTTTCTTGAATGGAAGCTTCTTTAAATGGTAGATCTACGACTAAGGATACGGACGAGGATGTCGTCTTTCTCCTATTGATTTCCGGAAAGTCTCTCTGCAGCAAAAGCTTGGGAGGTTGCCGAAGAAGCAGGCCGCTAAAACGTTTCGATGAGCTTAATGTCGATTGGGCCACATTAAGGAAGCAACTGCGAATCTCGAGCCGCCTGCTCCGCTTTAGGAAACGATTGCGAATGGACGTTACGTCCAAATACGTAGCGGCAGCCCCATCCGTCGAAAACTTCCGACAGAAAACTGCTCGCAGAGCGCAGTCGGACACGCAGACTATGCTTTCGCAGAGAGCGCTATACCTCGATGTTGAGCAGGCCTCGAAATCACTTGAGTCCTTGCGTGATTTCCTCCGTGACTCGTCTAATTAAATGTGTCGGCAAAAAGTCGCGACTGCGCGTCGGTCCCGTGTCCCGACCTCCTGCCAAACTTCCTGAGCTGTTGCAGCAATCATTCCCCATTCCTCGTGCGTCGGGACCTTTATGGGGCGTATTTCGCTCCCAAACCACGGCAGACCGTTGATGGGCAGATGCTTGCGACGCTTTGCGACCATATATTCTAGTGCCCTCTCTGTTAGAGTGACGGGCGTGCCGTCAAGTAGCTCTGCCTCCGCTTGCTTCGGCACGAAGCTGTCGCCTACTTTGCCCACAATAGAGTCATCCTCCAGGTGACGGCCTCGGGGTCGCAATCCAGAATCGTCTCCATGATCTTATAGCTATACGTCTTGAGCGGGTTCTTAGTCGACCACAGCGCGCGGCAGGGCACGCGCCGCTCTATGAGGACCGAGCCGCAAGGCCCTATACCAGAGCCCGTGGCCATAAGCACAATCTTCTTCAACGGTGGCGTGAGGGCGAGCACGCCCGATGCGGGTGTGCGAATCTATTCCCAGACACAGGAAATCAGTGGCAAATGCTTGCTTGAATTGACGTGTATTGATTCATCTAACGGTTTCATAGCTGATAACGTTAATGCAGACGAAGAGAAACCTAGGCCAGTGAGCTATATTCGTATATGCATGCGTAGACTACGGTTAAACTACCCTTAAGAGGTAGTGGACCTAGAACAGGACCATGTCAGTCATTTTGGACTAGAAGGTGAACAGCATCAAGGGGATGAGGTATCCTCTTCAGTTCTCCAAGGTGAAAGAAACAGTCTCGTCATGAAGAACTCCGAGATGTAGATAATGCAGGAAATCGTCTCATCCGAGAGGTTTGAATAGAAGACACGAGAGCAACTAACCTTGCAGCGTGGGTGTGCGAGTTACGATTTACGAGCCGAACCTGCCACCGGCGACGAGTCAGCACCCGCCGAAAAGCGAACTTCACGAGCAATGTTTCGAAAATAAGCTTTCAGGCTGGAAGGAGTCAGCGTAGATTCAAAGAGTCTGTCGTACACTCGGCCACATACCTCATTAAATCAGATTTTTTTTAACATGTTCATTTCCAGTCCAGAGGATTGGATCAAACAGTGTGAATAATGATCATCATGTAGAGAAGGAGAGTAATAGAGCAATAAATGTTTTACCTAGAACTAGAATGTCAGCAAGATTCAGCAGCGTATTCCGATCGAAAAGAGCGCTGGCAAGCCATAATCAGCTGACGAAGATCTCAGCAAGAATGACCCGCGCCATTCTCCCACAAGGGTTGTACGGCCTTGTTTGTTCGAGAGAAGGCACGAGGATTCGCATATGTCCGCCCGTTCGTTCAATATATCCTCATATGAATGCGTCAAGTGTATGGAGGTAGATATATGTACCTGTGTTATATGCAAATTAGTCGCTTGTTCAGAAGGATGTACATAGTTGAACGAGGAAACAGGTATTGAGGTCAGACAAGGCTGAAACTAAACAGATCTACATGATGTATTCGGAATGAGGAATTCCTAGGTTTGTCGGGTTTTTTCATCACCCCTCATATTGGGTCCTATTCGAGCAGAAGGAACAGGTCAGCTGCTACATACCTTTTGAGTAGTACCAAGATAAAGACGTGACAATACGAGTGGATAACGAGGTTAGCTGGACAATCTGCAGAATATTTGGGTCAGCTTCTGGGTATTCCCAATGGTCATTGACAAAACTGTGATGAAAAAATTTGCTCAGGGTAATTCTAGAGACTATGATCCCCATGGTATGGTAAGATTTGGATTGTTCGAAATATCTTCGTCACGGCAAAATGACACCTTGGTGGAGCGCGCAGGAACATAGGACTTACTATGCAATACAATAATACAGATTTTGGTAAGAGCACCGGAAAGACAAAGGTCTAATTCGCGTCGTGAACGTTAATGTCAAGAGAAGAAGGTATGGTGAAAGACAAGTTGAAGCTGGGAAGCAGAAAAAAAATTGCAAAGTAAAGCAATCGGAATTTGATCGGACCCGCACAATAAGAGATTCAGACAAGAGTGGGGAATTGGGGGTTATTTAGGTTGTGGCTTATTCGTAGACTCAGGTGGCAAATACACTGCGCCACAATACCCTCACGGCATCTGTGCTCGTTAGCTCCGATTGGTAACGGGTGGGTGGTCGGTCTTATCGGGCGTATATTAATGCCTTTATCTGCTACGTACCTAGTGCTCCTCCTTCCCTTCTCTTTACACAATTACAAATCGTCTTGCCGTTCGCGCTTCTTCACCTCTCTGTGGAAGAGAGCGCAACGATATCACGATGTCTGCCTTGGGTGGCATATGGGGGCCAGCTGCTATAAAGCTGGCCCGTAGCGCCGCCTACAAGGCAAGCAAGGTGATACGGGCGAAGCTCGCTAATGCGACTCGCCCCGTCAACACCGCCCTCGAACCTGTCTTTGTACGAAGTCACCCGCGCCATCCTATTCACCCCGCCGCTTTATTACGCCAGCAGAAGAGCCGACGATGGCACTCGACTCCCACCTACCAGGATATCAATGCTGCCGTCCGTCGCTTTATGAGCACCGGCCGATCCGGAGGTGCTCCGAGACTCGACCGATCCAAGTTCCTGAATACCCGGACCGGTCGCGCAGTCGCTCAGTTTACCGGTCACGCACCCTTCGCTAGTACTCTGCGGCCCAACCTCACCGGAGGCGCTCTCCCACGCACAGCCGGTGGATATGGTGTCGGAATCGGCGGTGCCAGATACTTCTCCCATACGCCGGCTGCCCCGGCCCAGGTTATCCAGAATGTCTCCCAGGCCGTCAGGGCTTTCTGGATTTCCGGGCAAAAGGCGCAGTTCGATGGGCTTACATCAAGAGGAGAGAAGCAGTACCGTGCTGTGTCTGCTAAGCAAGATGAGGCCGCTCGCAAGATGGCGTCTTTCCCCCGCACGACCCCGGGCTCCTATGTCGACTTCCGCCTCAACCCCACCGTCACGGCTCTGAGCCCTCTCGCGGCTGCCTTCCCCTTCCCTTCCGCTGGTTCCAAGATTGCCGCATTTGATAACACTACTCTCAACACCGACGGTTTCTTCGATGTTCTCTCCAGTGACTTTGCCCGTGCCATCAAGGATCTTACCACGACGTTGGCGGATGTTCAGAAGCTCTCTTCATTAGGCGATCTCCCCATACAACTAGAGAAAGGACACGTCATTCGGATACGATTCCCGGGAGTTGATGCTGAAACCGTAGAGTCTCTCTGTAATGACCTCGGTTTAACCAGGGGCACTGTTGGGGAAGACCCAGGCTTCGCAGAAGAGACTGGCGTTCACCTGGCCTTGAAATTCCCCTTCGCACCAGACGCCAAAGTCCCCAATACACCGTCTCTCTCTTCCCCCGGTGGGTCGCTGAGATCCGAGGATAGTTTCGCCGCGGAAGATGAGCTCTTCGAGGCGTTCGAAGACATGACCCAGAATCCTTGGCTGTCACCCTCCTCTTCGGAGCTGGAAGGCTACGAGAGTATGTCGATACCGGTAAGTTCCGGACAGCACGCTTCGGAAGACTTCGAGGGTTTGGAAGGTATCTATCGCTTCCTCGAAGAGTGCGATCGTGCCTACGACGGGTTTGGTTGATTATAATTGTGAATATTGTCGGTGTGTAGGAGTTGATACGCAGGAAAGGGACTGGGGATAGGGACAGTTGCAGACGGAGCACACTCGTTGTATTATGACGGCAATCCTTCGATGCCACGAAGTTACGTTCGAGACAAATCAGCATTTCCTATGCACAGGCGTAATCATACGACGCCAGAGACCTTGATGCGGACGAATATTTCCTATGTATTTGAAGATATATACCTTCACAACTTTGCGAGTTGCCTTGCGTTCATGTTGTGTCAGGGGACGAGGTGCTTAATGCTTGGACAATTATTTGATGATAGCGTGACTATCCATACGCATACAAACAGGTTCCATATATCTGTAGACTTCTTGAGGCTTTTAGATACTTCGCTGCCTCCGCCAGGGATGATGAACGGTGAGAATCATTTACCATAAGCCCTACCGCAACCTACGGTATGCAATAACACTCGCCGGTATGCCCTGCGATCCGCGCTTCGCGATCAAGACCCCAGATCAACTACGCTATCGTCAAATGGACGGTTCTTTTCAGGCGCTTGTAATTTCGTTGGAAGACCCAGGGGATGGCGACAATAAGACGTATGGAGGGGCTGATATGCGAAGAGGGGATACCGGCCACACTGATATGATGGCATCATGGGCATCTGTGCAGGAATGACATACAACATCATAATCATGTATTCGTCAAATGATGCCCATTCTACGAACCATCTCCCATCCACCGATTATCCTCGCCCGTTCCTCTCTCTGCATCGTGTTCGGTACCAAAAGAATTCATATAGGGTCCACCAGCACCTTGTCCCCAACACTAACCGTAGGGAACTGTGCCTGTCTCGAGCCGGAATCCGGCGGGGCCACGTGGCACATGTGCGTGCCGAAGAACACCTTGCCGTCGAACCGTCTCGTCCTGGTCAGGCTGACGAAGGGCTCCTCGCTCTTGCGGGCCGTCTCCTGGTCGATGCACACCATGTGGCACCTCCTGCAGGACCCCAGCATCTCGAAGTCCTGCCGCCCGATCCGCAGGCGCGACCAGTGGTCCTCGGAGTAGGCGAAGGAGTCCGGCGCAGAGGGCGACCCCGACGCCGCCGACGAAGAGGCGGCGATCACGAAGTTGGCGCGGAACACCTCCGCGGAGACCGGGCGGCCCCCGCGCCGGCCGATCTCGTCGTTCAGCGCCCCGAGGCTGGACTTGTTGATGGCGAGGATGGGGCTCTCGTTAGACAGGAGTATCCTCCGCCGTTCCGTTTCCGATCCCGAGTCTGGGGGCGTGACCACTCCCGCGGCCCCTGCTGGTAGCTCGGGACCGGACTTGCCGCCGAGGTTCTGGTGCTTCTGCAGGTGTGCTTTCGCGTGCCGCATGCTCTTGCCTAGTCCGCCGGGCGGAAAGCGGGCTAGCGCACAGGGAACATCGAGGATGTCCGAGAAAAAATCGTTGATTTCGTTGGATGTATATATCTGCGCGGAGATCTCTTCGCCGCACACCCTAGAGGCCGCGTGCCTCGACGCTGTTAAGGGACTAAAAACGGTTGGGTCTGCGGAAAGCGGTACTGTTATCTCGCCCTCGACTTTGTTCGGTGAGATATCCGTGTAAGAGACTCTTAGCAGCCCGCTAGAAAAATCGATCGATGGCCTGATGAGGGCCATCCGCGGATATCGCTTCTGGCTCAGGGCCTGCCCGGTGCCTCGATGTACGAGACACCATTCTCTGTCCCACGCGAGCCCCTCGGGTCTTACTTCCCATGCGGCTGCTTTCGGAACCCGGTAGCCACCGCAACTTTTGATCGGGTATACCGTGATGCTCTCCACGTAGAGGTCCGATACAGAGTCCTGCCAGTCGGGCATAGCCGGAGCCAGAGACGCTTTTAAGGATGGGGTCCGATAGAACTCATCGATGAATTTAATAAATTTGTCCACGTCTGACACCGTGCTCATCGCCCCGAGGCTCGCCCGGATGACGCCTGTCGGCTTCCCCCCTATGATATCAGTCTCGTTACCACACCGAAATCCGGCAGAAAAGTTCCGCTTCATTTCCCATGGTTGTAAATCTAAAGCAAAAGCGATTCCGCCTGGGTTACAGACCCCTCCAGTACGAATATGGAACTGCTTCAAAACAGCGAGCTTCTCGAATTCGGTTAGACTTATCCAAGCTCCTAGAGGATTCCGCAGGTTGAAGGCAACGATAGGACCGTTCTGTAACTCGCTTTCACCACCCGGCGTTGTTCTGGAGTATATAGTACAAACGTCTTCTCCATTATAATGGCGTAGAACTGAAAGTCCACGATATAATCTTCGCGCTAAAAAGGATGTATGCGATGCTATATCCTGCATCGACCCGAACAAGCTGCGATGCACGTTCAATGCAGAGTCCAAGGCGACGATACTGTGGACAGGCAGAGTTCCGTCTTCCAAGGCTTCGTGCAGGGACTGTGTCTTCGAGGCGTGCCACTGCTCCTTCAAGCAAACCACCATATCGACAGTACCCCCGCCAAAATAACGCCGATGTTGAAAGACCGGAATAGCTTGGCGCCTAACGATTAGACCGCCTAGGTCCGGGAAGCCAAAGATCTTATAGAAGCTTAAAACAGTAAAGTCCGGCGCACCGTCCGCATCACTTAAATCGAGTGGGCTGGTTGATACATACGATGCTGCATCGAGTAATGTATAAGTCTGGTCATAGCGGCGTAGCCTTGAAGCCCAGTTCAGGGGAAACCGCCAGCCATCCATGTTAGACTGTGCGGGATATGCGAAAAGTGTTGGCTGAGAATGGGCCACAGTCCCTATAATAGAGTGATCGCCCTCGAGCCAGCCGTCGATCGCAGCGTCGTCTAGACATTGGCTGTTCCTAGCTTCCTGGCGTACACCTACGACGCTCGTATGGCTAGCCTGGTGATACAGATAATTGAAACCCCCTGGGACACATCGGAGAGCGTCGGCGACAAGCTTGATTCCTGCTGTTGCGTTCGCGACGAAGACCAGGTCAAATTCCAAAGGATCCGCGTTGAAGAATTGCAACACCCGCAGTCGGATATCATCAATACGAGACGTCGAGGTCTGCGAGGACGCCGAGGCAGAATGCGGGTTCCCAAAGAGGTTAGAGGTCATGTCAGCGGCAAACTTGTCCATGAGAGACCTCGCATAAGGAGTCGTCCCGGCATGGTCGAGATATATGGCTTCTGTATGGCAGGTTAGACGCAGAAACAAGCCATCATCGTCGAGGAATGGATTACCTTTCAGCATGGGATACTCATCGTCTCGTATTGCCTCAATGCGACTATTATAAGCCCAATTTTTATCTTCTGTCATTTTCGCTTTTTGACAATTCAGATGAGTTGTAGACCATAACCCCTGTATCCCGCAGCTGCTCAAATGATAGTGAAAAGAGGGAACCGAAGTAGGGTTAATAATCCAGTTTGTGATGCAAACACTCGCCCGAACGCAAATAACAACACTTGGTATCTTTGTACTGTATCCCGAGGCGCCTTATCATGAATCAAACTGAAGTAGTTCGTGCCTTTAGCTTGGGTTAATAACGTCAATATATGGATTGGACGGTGCATCGATTCGTAACGCCTGCTCTTAGTCACGGCCACATGCACGATTTATACATAGCATATGCACGAACGCCGGCTCACTATGTAGGGTCCAAGTCAGGTGGCGGAAACGGGACGTCCCTTCTGGTAGATGCCGACGCAGCCCGCTGTAAGGACTCCCGAAGGAGGGGGATCTGTGCCGGCCGGCAACCGACAGCGGACATCGCCGAGACAGCGCTTAAAGTAGATGGTGGGGCTGGTAACGATTCTCGATAAGGGATGACCAGAGTACAGTGTGTATCACAGTACATAATCAAGAATTCTGGCTTAAAAAGTGGTCCAGCACACGGAGTGAAGTCTAGGTGGGCCCGCGTCAAGGACGCGAAACATCACGTTCCCATTTACGCGGTATCGCGTATGAGGTACCTGCCCCATCTATTCATTAGCGCTTAATCTCTCTCTTCCTAGGTACCTATTTCTGAGTGAACCTTTACCTCCATACCACCTGTTAATTGTAATTGCATTTTGTACATTCGACTTTCCTGTTTCATTCTTCAATAGAGGAGACGAGAAGATGGCGCGGACTACACTTGCAAAGAGAGCTAGAAGTTTAAGGGAGATTGGTAAGAGCGATGAATCCTCCCGCTGGCAATAGGGGCAACCACTGACATCAAGCTATTAGAGGTCGCCCTGCCTGCGAAGAGGACGAGACGTCAGACACGCAGCTCCCTGCTCAACGACGAGAACGCAGACCCAAAAGGAACTACCACCAGCGAGAAACCGAGCCATGTAGCACTCACTACCGAGCCCATCGAGAAGTCGCTATCTCGGCCAACCCCTTCAAGTCATGGCGACTCCCCAGCTGTGACAGACGCGAAGCCAGGTAAGAACGCCCTACTCGCGAGTAATCTAAACGGAAGAGCGACGACTAACAGTAGGTGCAGCCCAATGTCCTCCTCTCACGCCCAGCACGCCGCGGTTCAGGGATGCTCTTGCCAGAGTTCCCGTTACACCTCGGCACCGGGTTATGTCTCCTGCGAGGATCTCCAAGCGACTCACCCCTCAGACGCCTCTGACGCCTACCGCAGCCCAAACTGTATACCACCATGCGCGGCAGCTCTTCTCCAGAAGCGCCAATTCGGGCCAATTGGTCGGACGGGATACCGAACGCCAGCAACTCAAGGGCTTCCTACAGCGCTGCTCTAAACCCAACCCGAGTGGTTGCATGTATGTCAGTGGACCTCCGGGAACCGGCAAGAGTGCAATGGTCAATGAGGTGTCCCAAGAGCTAGCCGGCGCATCGTCATCGGTATCGATCAAGAAGGCCTACATCAACTGCATGAGCATCAAGTCATCTAAGGACTTGTACGGGACTCTCCTAGACCAGATTTGTGACGTATCCGACTTAATCGATGATGACGCTGCTGCAACGCTGCAGAAGCTTATTCTTCCGTCGAGAAGCACGATGGACGTATACTTGGTCATTCTGGATGAGATCGACCATATTCTAAGCCTAGATCTGGAAAGCCTTTACCGACTGTTCGAGTGGTCTCTTCACAAGTCATCGCGGCTGGTGCTGATCGGCATCGCCAATGCTCTGGATCTAACAGATCGTTTCTTGCCGCGACTCAAATCTCGGAATCTGAAACCCGAATTGCTTCCGTTTCTGCCCTACTCGGCTGCTCAGATCAAGGATATAATCACCACCCGTCTGAGGAGCCTAGTACCGGATGGAAGCCCACTCCCCTTCATCCACCCGGCGGCTATCGAGCTATGCTCCCGAAAGGTGTCGAGTCAGACAGGCGATCTCCGCAGAGCATTCGAGATTTGTCGGAGAGCTCTGGATCTTGTGGAGATGGAAACCAAACAGAAGCACGAGGCCGATGTCAAGGAGAAGATCCTCCTTGCTACCCCCTCACGAAAGCCACTTGGCGAAAACGCCAACCTATCCTCGCCTTTGAAAGGATCGAGAGAGAAAAGCCTTCCTGCAATGCTGGCGGAATCTCTGAAGAGCTTAACTGTAGAGAATGCACCCCGAGTGACCATTGCCCATCTCAACAAGATCACGGCAGCGGCTTTCAGCAACGGAACAAACCAGCGACTAAAGACACTGAACCTACAACAAAAGGCTGCGCTCTGTTCTCTTATAGCACTTGAGAGACGAAGCAGGGCATCCCAGGCGACATCAAGTCTGGCTACTCCGACTAAATCGCGCAGTGCTGCCCCAAGCGTCAAGGCACTGTATGATACGTACAGTCTCTTGTGCACCCGCGACTCGGTTCTGCATCCGCTATCCAGTTCAGAATTCCGCGAGGTCGTAGATAGCCTTGAGACATTGTCTTTGATTTCAGCGGTGGATGGGAAGACGGGCTCCTTCGCTCTACTACAAACCCCAAGCAAGAGAGGGAAGCGAGGTATATTCGCCGCGGGTGTTGGATTAGCAGATGAAAAGAAGGTGGCCAGCTGCGTTGGGGAAAAGGAGTTAGAGCAGGCTATAGAAGGACTTGGTGCGGATATTTTGAAGAGCATCCTAAGCGGCGAAGCGTTGGACTAGAAGGCATCTCCTGTTTCGATCATATTGCATAGCATGGCGATTGTTGGAGTTTTTGCAGGAATGACATGGGTCGGGGAATCCTTCCCTTCTTGGCAGTGGACGGGCGATTCGGAATGGATCGTATCCATAATTGTACATAGTAGTCATTGAGAGGGGGCTCGGTGCAATTGTCAATACACGAACCAACTAAGACTGTCAAATGAGTCACTTGCAACTGTCATGCATACCTGCCCAACGGAAGAAAGGAGACTTACCAGATACTCGACTCGGTTATGCTGATTCTATAACATACCTATGCAGTGTCTCTACTCGTCGGCTCGGGATCCAGGTTACTGTGAGGTCTGTGTCCTTGGCTAAGACTTGGCTACGTTAATAAGCTTTCTTGGACCCCGCTAAACAAGACTTTCTTGGATCAAGTGATTACATAGAGGGCTTATTACAGGTTCCGCACCCAAACAACTCCCAAACCATTCATACCTCAGCGGATTTCTTATATAACAATTCTGCTTATCCACTAAAACCTCGTCGATTTCCGCACAACTGAGCGATGTCATATGGGCCTGTATTTATTTGTAAGGACCGCTGCTAGGTAGTCGACTAGGCAGAAACTAACGATACTAGCAACATCCAATCCTATCAGTTGGACGTCGATCCCGAGCAGCCGAAGTGGATCTTCCTCGAGAACCCCGGGATAGGAAACCCAAAACTGCACTGCCACAAGGGCGTGTCAACGTAATATGTATGCGTCCAACGTGTAAGCAGACAAGTGCGTACCATCGGTTACGCGTACGCCGTGAAGTCTCACACGTAGAACTCCGGACTCCAGACAGGCATGATGACTGTATTTGCAACCGAGCAGACCAAGGTCCCATACCGGTCCTCGTCGTGGGAGAATCCATATGGATGGGACGACACTGTACTAGCGTACCAGTGCTCCCTTTGTGCCATCGCGCTCATGACGAAATTAACGAAGCAGCAAGGAGAAGAGGAGTAACGTTGTTCTTTCAGCTTGAGTCAGGCTGCTCGTTCCACTCGGATCTAGACTCCTCCCCATCAAGCTATCTACATACATGCTTTGTACGTGCATAGTAAGAGAGCTAAATGTGCAGGATGACCGCCTTTCTTGCGTATTCCCGCCCTTGGCTACCCAGATACCTACTTCTGCTACTGCAGACGGCGTGACAGCGCAGCATGTAATAAGAGTCCCGGAGCCTGGAACCATCTCATCCGCTAACCGAGTTGCAGGATGTACACCACACAGTTCCGACCACCCAGCCCACCATCGCCAACGCGGAGACATGGGTCACGACATTGGTATCTTCTAGCCGGATCCCGTAAGGGATACAATGCTAACATGACGGGTTCGGTCTAAAGCCAGGCGTTCAAGAACAGCTCAAACTACACACGTACATACTTAATAGAATATGATGTGGTCTATTGGTGGCACACACCAACCCTGCACCAAACACGCCATGCCATTGGGAAAAGCCCAGTAACTATTACCTCGTCTGATGGAAGTACTGGCTCGTTTAGGTAGCCTGCATCACACTAAGGGCACTGCGTACATTTCGAACACCAACTGTAGGACAATTCGTCCAGAAGAGGCATGTGTGCGGTGAAGGGGTTGCCGATTTGTACCGACACAACCTCTGTTGTACCACTGGTTCAACTGGTAATATGAGTGGGCGCCTGGCGAGTTGAATGGCTCGGGCCCATTCCTGATCACTACTATTATTTTCTAATATTGACCAACCGCCGGCCAACAACACCCCTATCAACCCAAAGTACCTAAGCCCCCAATCCCATCCCCCCATCTTCGGACCGTTGAGGAATCATTAAAAATCTGTCGCCAGCCGAGACGCTTCTATCAGCCCCACGGCAGCATTCTGGAGGTTTAAAAGGCAGGACATCCTTGGCATCCGTTCCCCAAAGCCCAAGCCCCAAGCCCTTCCCATAGCTTACGTCTCCCCCAGACACTCCTGTTCCCGAGTACCAAGACCCTTCACATCTTGGCACATGCAACTCTTGGCCAAGCATTTGATGATCGCAAGCAATTGTAACGAACAATCCCTAAACCTTCTCGCTCTCCATACCACGACGGCGCCTGATAGCCAAGGGGTCTTCGAGCCGCCTATTGCACCTCCCGCCGCCGTCGCCGCCACCGTCTTCGTTCCCGTCTCCGTCCCCTCTCGCCATTCCGAACTAGCTGCCAAGTCCCGAAGATACTGTAGGCCGGCAGTGCGTACATTCCGCATCTTCCCCCCCGGGGTTGTATGACCGTGTCGAAGGTGTAACGCCTAGTAGCCAATCTACACCCGAGTTACAAAGCTGTGGTTAGAAAACAGCACCAGCCGACGACGTCGACGACGAGTATTGCGCCGTGTCATGTGAGACACGCACGTCGTTGTCGAATTGGAGATTATTGAATAGATGGGTTCCGATCTTGACAAGATTGCCAGCTTGTCGCTTGCCGGCCCGCCGCCCAAGCCCTCGTTCTTCTCACGCCTCGCATCCCCCCTTCGTTCCAAGACGCGTAACCTAGCCGATTTCCACATCCGTCTCAAAGAACCTCATCGCCAATACTCAGCTGGCGACCATGTGAAGGGTCATGTCGTGCTGTCTGTCATAAAACCAATTCGCATAACGCATTTGACCGTCGCGTTACACGGTTATGTGCGCGCGTTTAAAAATGCCGGCGCTGCAGCCCAGCTCGGCCCTGTAAATCCTGCCATCGCGTCCAGCGACGGAGGCCGCAGTTTTCGATATCATGGCAACGGACATGCTTCCCTATTTCAGGACGAACAAGTTTTGTGTGGGGATGGTAGACTAAAGCCTATGAGATATGAGTTCGAATTCGATCTTTTGTTTCCCTCAAAGGGGCTCCCTAGTAGCATTGAGGTATGGCCATCATACTCCCAAGATGCTTCATGCAGACGATGGCTTTACTAATGTCGCGGTCTAGTTCGAGCGAGGTACCATATCTTATATGGTCACTGCCACCCTCACACGTCCTACCTCGATGACCCCCACCGTTAGTTGCGAGACCAAGGTGTCGCTAGTCGAGAAGCTGGACATTGGACTACTTGCCCCCCCACGAGAACAGAAAGTCACGATGCAGACGATGCGAAGACGGCCGAAAAGGAAGAAAACAGCAACATCAACGAAATCGGCTCCGATTGTCAGGGCCCGTTCAGTGTCAACGGAGTCTCCAGAGCCCGTGTCAGATAGGGACCACATAAGGATAGGGACGAACGAGAGTCCGAATTGGGGTCACGCCGGTCCAGACGAAGCGACGACACCTGAACCTGGCGCGGTGCCCACATCTCGCAGTCCGATAATAAGTGATATACAAAGCGAATTTAGCGGAGAAAGCGTCGTCAGCAACAACAGCGGGTCGAATAGCGGGAGAGGTGCAGAGGGGAGTGGCGAATCCGTTGCCGGAAGCAGAAAATCTGGGACAGACGGCCGCGAGATTACCGCTACAGTTGAGTTGGTGAAGGGAGGTTGTCTACCAGGAGATACGATACCAGTGAAGATTAGAGTCGAGCACAACCGACAGATGAAGAGCATGCACGGGATTATAGTCACCTTTTATCGGCAAGGCCGGGTCGACTATGCACCGCCGGCGCACCTCTTCTCAAACTTATCCAGAGAGGACGCTGCAAAGCTAGAGCGGGAAGAGTACTATCCTAGGTCAAGGACGGGCCTGGGAGGATTATCTTTGTCGTCCGCCGGTTCTTGTAGCGTCTTCCGAAAAGACCTCTCTCAGACCGTTGCTCCGCTCATTATCGATCCAGCAACCTTAACAGCTAACATCACCACATCAGTCAGAGTGCCGGAAGACGTATTTCCAAGCATCAAAGGGGTACCTGGCGGGCTGATCACATTCAAGTATCATGTGGAGGTTGTTGTTGACCTGGGCGGGAAGCTGGCCGGCCAATCCTCCGGGACATCGCCACACCCAACGCGCATGGCTTCGATGACTCTACACGGAGCCAACAACACTTCACCCGTCAGCCCTTATGAAGGAAAAAATGTCGGGAATTGGAATCCGACTATAGTAGATACGGATCACCTGCGGCGAGAGAAGGGCGTTATATCTGTGACGTTTGAAGCCATCGTAGGGACTACTGACAGTAGTCGGTCACGGGGGAAGCAAGTGGCGAGGCCAGTTCTCATGTTGCAGCCTACGTCGCCGCAAGGCATGCCCGGTGAGCGAGATAAGTTTGGCTATACTTGGCAGGATGAATACAACGACGAAAGCGGGTGGAGCGGACCACCTGGGGCGGCACGGTACCATGAGTCGCCACAGTCTTATTACCCTCCGGTCCGGTCTCCTCAGACATCGTACTACGATTTCCAGGGCCACGAACCCAGCGCTCCAATCTACATTGCACCGCCCGAAATCCCTGACCAGACGGGGCTGTCGGAAAAGGAGCGCGTGCGCCAAGCAGAACAGCGGCTGTTGCCAAGCCAGCCAATGCAGCAGCCTCCCGAACCCGAGGCCGGCCCCTCGCAGCCTTCTGCGCCAAGCCAGGAGTTCCATGCGCCACGGCTCGGGGCGCCGCACGGCAGCGTCCCGGCGGCCGCCCTTGCAGGACAATCGCCCAATGACGTCGGCGAGAGCCCCTCTGCGCCGACGCTTGCGGACTTGTCGCCACGGGGCGGCCCCTCGAGTCATACGGACGACAAGCAGGAGCTGGAACGGCGCAGGCTTATGGAGGAGGCCAGCGCGCCGCCCGAAGTCCCCGACGACTACGACGACGACAACGCCGCGGCTGGTCCCTCGGCGCCACCGCCGCCCCTCACTGCCGCGGGGCCCTCTGCGCCACCTGTCGTGGACGACGTCCATGAACCCTCGGCCCCCCTGCTCGATGAGCACGACTATGACGGGGCCTACGGGCCGCGGGATCCGCTGCACTCCGTCGGCGGGCCCTCGGCGCCCCCAGCCCCCCCCGCGGGCCATGCCCACGAACCGCTGCCGAGATATGAGCGATGACGGTATACGTTTTTTCCTTATTTGCATGATAATGTGGCGCGGAAGAGGGGAGTCCTCCCGCTGTAATATGTATTTGTATATATAGTTGCTTATAGCTACTTCAGACAGGTAGCGCTACGCATTGGGACTGGAGTACGGTAGGGTAGGCCGGCCTCGCTAATGGCCCTTTTGAATTAAGAAAACACTTACGACCACTATGCTTTATGAAGTATACCGGTGCTATTGCTGTCGCCTAGGCAACTTGACTGTGTCGTTGGTTATCGTACCGAACTTCCACCAGGGGTTCGTAGGTGTGGATTCTAAAGTGAGAGACCATGTATACTCCCCCGTTGTTGTAGAAGCCTGCGGGAGGCGTGAACGTAGGTAAGTAGGGTATTGCTGTCTCGACCTTTTCCTGGAAAGAGAACCAACCCCCCACCCCCTTTGAGTACTCAATTACGGAGTATTAATTCAACATCGATGATCTACATAACGGGACGTCTGGCTACATATTTTCCTTTGGCCAATAATACTCGGAATCGCAGCATAGAGACAATCCAAACAGGTTACCTAGACCTACGCGGGTCACCTAGGCCGCAGCAGCATTACCTACCTACCTACCTGCTATTGACCTGCTATCATTTACTATTCCTGCACGAGGAGGCGGGCGATGCACCGTGCAGTACCGTGCCGTCTGATGACGGTAGGTAGGTAGGTAGGTAGGTAGGTAGGTCAGGGAGGATCTCGGCCATGTACGCCGCTACACACGCACGACACACGACACACGACACACGGGGGTGCCTTCACCCGGCTCCCTCGAGAACTGCACTTGCCTTTGCCTCGCTGAGGATCGGGGTCTATGCGGATCGGAATGGGGATCGGAATCGGAGTCGGAGGGACAGGCATGTATGTATGTATGTTACGTACGTACGTGCCCGAGCCCAGCCCAGACCATCCCGGCCGGTGTCTGTCTGGAATCGGAACCGAAGAAGCCGGGGGGGGGGGGGGGGGGGAAAAAAAAAAA